>AFIV01000176.1:0-101413 GCA_000223765.2 Zymoseptoria ardabiliae STIR04_1.1.2 | reverse complement strand
AGTCTTAGTAATGCTATTATAGTATGTCTATTAATTTTAGTCGCTTAAGATTCGTAGCGGTCTCGAGATCGTCTAGCTTACGGGTAGTTAGTGCTCTCTTAGTCGACTATATCGTCGCCGTACCCGTAAGGAGCTTCCGGTTACTAAATACTACCGCCGGCTTACGAGCCCTCGTAGATAGTCTATACTCTCGGAGCCGCTATACGGACGTAAAGTTAATAAACTAATAGACGTCGAACTTATAGGGTATAAGAACTATAGTAGTTTCGATTAGCTTTATAATCTCGTAGAGGTACGGACGACCTTTAGTATCTCGGATATAGTCGCTATACTAGTACTTCGTATACGAGTATAAGAATATAGAGTACTTAATAGGGTTGCTATTATCGTCCTTAGTCTAGCGTAGAAGCTCCTACGCGCGGCGATACTCCTTATCTACCTTCGCGAGGTAGTAATTACTAATAATCCGAGATACGGAGGCGTAGAATAGACTAACGTATACCTTACTATACCTCTTAAGGTTAGCGCTAAGCTGCTCGTACCTTCGGTCGTAGCCCTACTTCTACTAATTAATAAGGGCCGAGAAGAGTCTAAAGATATTATTACGGCTATTATAATTAAGCTAGTCCTTTATCCGTCTATAGGTAGCTTTAACGCGTAAGGAGGTCTTCTTACTATAGTACATAACCTTATTAGTCTAGTAGCTAACGATTCGCGTCTTAAACCGCTACTAGTTGTTGTATATATACTTCTTAAATATCGGATATACGGCGTCTATCTTCGCTACAGCCTTATTAAACTCGTCTTCGGTAGCTAATCGGATTATATACTCGAAGAACCGTAGGAATCTACTAGTAGACGGTATATCCGTCTAGTATCCGTCCGCCTTAACCTATCTAAACTCCCCTCGTTCCTTACGTACTCTTATAAGAATGTCCTACCGTAGATACTAATAATAGATAATAGAGGCTAACTCTAGAAACACCTTATTAACGGTAAGTAATAGAGACTCTTCGCGGTCGGTAATAATAACCTTTAGTATCTTATAGTCGGTAGCCTTAAGCTTCTTCCGTACTATACGTAGCAAGTCTACCTATACTAGCTTATCTAGCTTTAGCTTTATAAGGCCGACTTTAAGCTATATTATATCGTTTATAGGCCTAGTAACGACAAAGTCTACGAGCTCTATATTATAGAAGTTAGTACTATAGGTGCTATCGATAGTAAGAGTCTACGGCGTATTCTTAAAGTCCTAGATAGACTTCGGATATAGTACGATTATTAAGGTTAACTATCTAGTATCTATATTATAATCGTCGTCTTTTATAATACCCTTATTATAAAGGAGCTTAAGCGCGCGCTCTAGTTAGTTGTTCTACCGCCGTTCGTCGATATTGCGAGCCTACTTAAGATTATTTAGATCCTTTACTATAAAGTCTACGCCCTTACCGCGTAGGTAGTATATAATCTTACTCGTACTAAGCCGAGTCGTCTAAAGGCTAGTAACCTGTTCCTTAAATGCCTCCGTCTAGGAGCGAATGCGGTATATAGTAAGGGCGATAGGCTTATCCGGGCTATAGTTATAGTAGGAATGCGTATCTACTATCCTTAGCTCCTATCGCCTATCGATATTAGACGTATCGATAGCGCTAGCGTAGAAGTAGAACTTGTAGCTACGCTTCTTTATGCCCTTTACCGGTGTCTTATTATATATACCCTAAGTCCGCTTATCCGGTTGTCCGTAACATCTATACTACTATTAGTATCGATACCGCTTCCCTTCTCTATTCTTCTTCGGCTTCTTCTTAAGGAACTTAAACCCTATCTCCTTTAACTAACGGTAGACGTATGCCTCTATACGAGTATAGTTACGGAACTCTCGAGTTATAGGTAACGGCCCTTTACTTAGTATCTTATTATCTATAGTTAAGTCTACGACCCTAAACGGCGCTCTCTATAGTAAGGGAGGGGTAGACTAGATACGTCGAGGATAAGGATAAGGATAAGGGTAGAGCGTTAGGCGCGTAGAGTAGTAAAAGGATCGTCGATAGAAGAGGCGGCCGCGTTACCTCCTATCGTCGTCGTCCTCGCCGTATTATAATAATAATACCTATTATCGACATATAGTAGAGGAGCGTAATTCGGTTATACGAAGGAATCTCGTAGAGCGCGATAGCGGTATAGCGTATTATAACGGCTCGGGCTACTACGTAGCCTTCTCTATAAGGAGTATATCCTCGTCCGCTATACCTCTAAACTCGTCGCCGTCGCTATCGTCTTCGATTACGATAGGTCGCTAAATACTCGTCGTTCGGTCGGGTTCTATAGTCTATATAGGTATAAACTACTACTCGTACGCGTCTTAGGTTAGCTATACGTCTATTATAGCGATACGATAAAGTAGGAACGATAAAGGAGGGAATAGTATAATATAGTATAGTATATAATACGTATTATTGTTACTATATACGCGTTAAAGAACGTAAGGTCGGATTCTCGGGCCCGGCCGAGTAAGCTAATAGGATTAACTAGTTATAATTAATATAGTTAGTTTAAATTAATATTTAATTAAAACTAGCTATATTAATTAAAGTTACGTAGCTATTTCCGAGTTTTTAACCTTATATTAAATGCGACTTTCTAGTAGTAATAACGACGATACTATAAATAACGGTAGAGGTAAAGTATTATATAGTAGTAATAGACTCGTATTTAAACAACTAAACTACGGGAGGTAGTCTCTACCGAGCCTAGTATACTAGTTATACTTCTTATAGCCGGTAAGGCTAGTATACGGGTTAGCCTTACGGCCCTCCTCGTAGTTACGACGGTAGCGCTAATACGTAGGTATACGTACAATACCCTCCGTATCTATCTAGCCGGTATTAGCCTACTTCCGCTTATAAGGACGAGTAAGCCTCGCCTAATCCTCGTTACTCCGGCGGAAGGGACCTAGTACCGGCCGTATAACGTCCTTACGGCGGCTAACCGCCTTCTTCTTATCCTCGTCCTTATCCTTTATCGCCGTACTTAGCCTAGCGCTACCGATACCGACTAACCTAGTACCGAACCGACTACCGACTACCGAATCCTCCTTTACCTTTACCTTTACCCCGGCTAACGCCTCTCCCTTCTCCTCCTTACCCTTCGCCTCGGGTATTCCTATTCCTTCTATTCCTTCTATTATAACATTATCTTAGCCTATTATAGGTATTATTAGTAGTAGCTCGTAGCTATTATCGGAGCCGTAGCCGGGCCCGTCGGTAAGGGGTTAGGCCGGGAGGAGGGTATCGAATAAGAGGCGGCCGAGGTCTAGGCTAAGGTAACTACGGCGGAGGACGACGACGAGGGCGAGTAGGGCGCGGAGCCGAGAAGGAGGAAGAGGGCGCGGAGTAGGAGTAGGAGTAGGAGCTTATTAAGGAGGTAGTAGTAGTAGTAGTATTACGCTAGCGACGAAGAGAGGGTAGGCTACGTAGGCTAGGGTATTACGGCGACGGTTAGCGGCGAGGCGAGCGGCGCGGAGGTTAAAGCGGCGGCGTAGACGGGTACGCTCGTTACGCTCGGCGGACGTATTTATATCGCGGGTAGACGCGCGAAGCGCTACGATTACCGGTATACGAGACATAATAGCGGCGACGACGAGGAAGGAAACTCTATAATAGCGAGGAAGTAAAGGACTTACTTAAAATACTATACCGCCGATATAAGTAAAGGGCTTAAGAATAATAGTAAAGGAAGGGCGACATTAACTAAAACTACTTACTATTAATTAAAGTTACTAATAATTAATTAAAGTTATTCGTATATACCTCGATCTTACTAACTCGACGATTACCGCCCTTAAAACCCTCTACTTATTAGCTTATTAGATAGTAGCAACAATTACCTAGTTAGGTAACGCTACTAACCTTAATTAATATCGCCTAGCTTCTATTAATACTAGCTAATTTTAATTAATACTAGGCGATTTTAATAAATTTAGTAGGTAAGGTCTAGATTAAGGCTCCGCGTAGCGGGTATAGCCGCGGCGACGACGACTAGAGCTAATTCGTCGATTGCCGCTATAAAAACGTAGCTTACTAATTACCTATAATAATTATATAGTTAGGTAATAAAGACGACTATAACTACTACTATAAATCGATCTACCGTCTACGCTTACCGACCGTATCTACCGTCCGTATCTACCGCCCGTATCTACCGTCCGTATCGTCTACCGACCGCTTTATCTACTACTCGTTCCGCTAACTCGTTTAGCTACTATAGCCTATCTATAATTAAGAGCTTATATTATATCCCTATATAGTCTTACGCTATAGCCTACGCTACTAGCGGCTAACTATACCGTCCTTTCTATCCGCCGAGCCTACCGCTACTTCCGTCCCTTATACTAGCGCTTCTATATCCCCGACCGAAGAAATACCGTATTATATAGCTATTAGATTCTTACTTTAGTATCTAGCTTCGTAGCCTAGTCGGTTAGTAGGTAAATAATTAAACTAAACTTTTAATAGTTTTCTAATCTCTATAAGGAAACAACTAGTAAAATTCACTATACTATATAATGCCCGCTTCTTTTTTGTACCCCCCTTTACGTAGCTAGAAGGTCCGGTGTTTAACTTTAGCTATTATAGTAGTATGTAGCGTTTGTATGTGTGTAAGTAAATGATTACAATCAATTTGAGTAGTTGCAATCAATGTATTGATTAAAGCTAGCCGACATTGATTGAAATCAATCCCCGTTGGGCTTAGCGTCGGCGTTTGAGGTGGGCTCGGTGAGGGAGGGTGGGCTCGGGGAAGTAGTCAGGTCCTATGTCGCTGCCGACTCTCGTACATCCCAGCAAGCCTTCCACATGAGCATGGGATGCTAGTCAGGATCGATCGGTATGACTGCATCGCTGACTGCCAAGGTTCGACCCAAATATCGAGTCAGGGAACATTACTCTATTCATAGATTTGGGGCTGGGATGCTTACGTTGCCATCCTTGTCTACGGCAACAATTACTCTGCAGCTCAGCTCGTGCTCAAGCGCAACGAGTACATACATAGTGTCTTGCAAGTCGATGAGAGCATCTCGTTTGTATTGCTCTGACGAAGCGCCTCGCTCACCAACCCCGACTCGACGCATTCACTCCGAGCGGAACACCACAATGTTCCTTGACTGACCGCTGTGATCTGGTCCTTCATGAACAGCACTTCGGCTTCCTTCGTGGCAACATGTACAATATGTGTCCCTTCCGTCCCCGAGCGGCCTTAAGCGTTCCGTCCAAGCAAAGGCTCACGCTCATTTGCGGTACCACCAGTCGCCATCTGGCTGCGAGTCATCCGCCACAAGACTCCTTGAGTGACCGAGAAGATCAGATTATTGACAGTCGCCCATCCCACCAACAAGTACCAGATCGGCAGTCCGCGGATGAGATTGAACAGCGGAGTGTTGATAGCGGGAGGCAAAGCCGGATTCTCCTCCCACGTGAAAGCAGCGATCTTGATCCTGAATACCATGCTCACGCCAACCAAAGTGAAGACGAAAGCTTGCACGGCAAGTCCGAAGCATTGAAGAGATCCAGGCGAGCGGTGAGACTTCGTCTGTCGCACCTGGATGTAACCAGCGTAGATCCCAATCAGCTGCATGATTGGGCCAATGGAGACCATGGGTGAGATGAGCAGCGACCAGTACATTAACCTCCATTTATCCCAGTCATTCTCGTCGCCTCGGGGGAGAAAAGTCCCGTTGACGGTCGGATAGAGGGTGATCGTTGCGAAGCAGAGGTAGATGAGGGCAAAGGACACTTTGCGGTGGATCGCGGCGGAGTCGAAAGGTGGCAAGAACATGTAGGAGCAGAACCTGGACGATTGATTAGCTGACTTGCGCATCGTCCGGTGCTCGAGCGGTACGTACAGCGCGAGCTGACAGATTCAGACCACGGCGAATTGAGTAATACCAACCACATTCGCAGCACTCAGCGGATCAGCACCAAGTGGATACCCGTACATCGCCAGAATCGCCATTGCGAAGGAGTGAGTTGCAACAAGCTGTCCGATGAGGATGGTCCAAGGAGAGATGCCCTCCAAATTTCCTCTGGCCAGGACGCGTTGTAACTGCGGCACGAAGGACGCTGCGCTGAGTACGACGAGCACCCTAAACGAAGTGAAGAGTCAGCAGAGTGCGGGTTTCGATCGCGAAGAGGTCACACATAGCAGCGGGCGACGATGTCGACGGCGGACCAGAATGCGGACATTTTGCGTTGGAAATGTTTGATCAGTGTTGACGGAGGAGGAAGAAGCCTAGATGAAACGAAACTCCAAGAAGCTGGGTATGCAGCAAACGGAACCATTGGCAGCACTGCGTTTGTTGTCTCAAACGCCACCGACATCCCGCAGCTTCTCCTCCATTCGGTTGGCATACTTCGTTTTCACTCAGGCATATCGGGCTTCTCGCACTTCGGCAGATGATGGTGTTTGAAGATGTCCCATGGGATCAACGCGTTACAGTCGTTCGTGCTGCAGAAATAGCTGTCCAGTGCCGTCTGCTTTGTCCGCAGCTATGCGTCTAGTCCGTTCCGCTCCAACGCCGCGCTAAATGTATCAAATGCATGTCCGTAGCTCCCCTTACTGCTGCTGATCCTTCACCAACCTCGCCGCGAGCACATACAGAAACAGCGCGCCGCCGATCATGTAGAACTTGTTCCTAGCAAGGAATCCTTCCGGTATCGCCGCTGCCTTTCTCTTCTCCACCATCTTCGTCCGATTCTCACCTGCCTCTTTCTCCGCCTCGACCGATCCATCCACCGCCTTGCTCACCCTCCTCCCCGTCGCAACATCCACTCCCTCCTCTCTCATCCACCTCCAATTCTCCCCGTCAACCTCCGGCCACTCCTCTCTGAACCTCTTCCCTCCATCTCCCGCCTTGATCGCTCCAAAGCCCTTCCCACCTTTATTCACCCCCGCTTTACCCTCTTCAACCAAACTCCCTCCCCCAGTACTATTCCACCACCTAGTCCTCTCCGCCGCACCCCTCCGCTCCGCCTCCGTCGCCGTCACACTCCCGGTAGTAACATCCTCGCCCGTCATAAAGCTCAGAACCCCCAAGAGAATCGTGCCCACCTCCCACGCCGGGTTGAAACTCTTTGGGTGGAAGTCTGAGATACTCAGACACAGTCTCTCACTGCATCGAAAGCGACCGGATGGTGTGTGCATGCGGATGGCGGGGGGTGCAAAGGGGTAGTCGGGAGGGAAGGTCAGGGTGCCCCAGTATTGGCCGTTGTGGTAAGGGGTATCGGGTGGGCCGGTGAGGATGTAGTGCCATTCGAGGATGTTGGATTCGGAGGGGTGGGCGGTGATGTATTCCGGTGGGGATTTTTGGAGAGTGGCGTATTCGCGGGTAAGGCGTTTGTGGGCGGCGCGGGTGGCCATGGTGTTGAGGGTACGATGGTGAGGTGTGCAGTCGATGAGTGTGTGCTTTGATCGTTAGGTGAGTTTTCCAGAGATTTGCGCGGGTTTGATGGTGTTTGTCGAGGTGGCAGAAGTGTTTGTGGAGAAGAATGTGAGGTCGGAGGGATGGTCGTTTGAAAGTGACGGAAGCTCGTGCAGATGATGTAGCCAGAAGATGGCAGATCAATGTTGATGCCTTAGGCACAACGCAATGAACAAAGAACAATTCTCGGAGCAGCAGTGCAATCTTTCATCACGAGATATGGCAAAGGAAGCTACCACGAAAAGAGATGCTGCAGAGATTGGTAACACGATGGAGAGAAATTCGAGCACATCACGCATTCACACATCACGGTATGAAGACATCCTCAAGAACAATGGGTCAGAATCTCGCATCGCTTCGTTTCGTGACTAACAACAGCACAATGGAGACCAGGCGATAATTGCCGTCCTCCGCGATAGTGTCACATCCCGCAAGTGCTTCATCTCTTCCATGCTCCATGCCATGTCCATATCCACCTCTGCAGCATACCCGTAAAAGGATACGAGTCGCTCACAGACGACGACCACGGCGACCACCCTTTCTCCTCGTGGAATCGGATGGGGTTGGGGTAACGTCCTCGATGCGGCCGATCTTCATGCCGGAACGAGCGAGAGCGCGGAGAGCGGATTGAGCACCTGGGCCGGGGGTCTTGGTGCCGTTGCCTGGAGGATATTAGTATAGTTCCAGCCGTATTCATTGCTCTCATCGCAACTCACCTCCGGTAGCGCGGATCTTGACGTGGAGAGCAGTAATGCCCAATTCCTTGCAGCGGATCGCGACATCCTGAGCAGCCAACATGGCGGCGTACGGGGAGGACTCGTCACGGTCGGCCTTGACCTTCATGCCGCCGGTGACACGGGAGATGGTTTCGCGGCCACTGGAATCACCCAGGTTAGCCATTGAACCATCTTGATATGCAAATTTCTTCGCAGAGAGACCCCTCCAACCAGACCCACCGGCGCGCAGTCTTTCATGCGGCGGGGATCCGGGTATGGTTTGTGTCCTCTTCTTGCGGTAGATTTTCAGACGTACGAGAGATCGGTGACGTGGACGAAGGTGTCGTTGAAGGAGGCGAAGATACGGGCAACGCCGAAGACGAGCTCGCCTGTGAGGAGAAAATGTTCGTCAGTATGCGATTCATATGAGGTCTGCCTTCACTGCATTGAGGATTGTGCGCACCTTCGCGGACCTGGGGGCCGAGGGAGATGTTCTCCGTCGCGCCGCGCTCGACCTTCTTCTTTGGTGCCATTGTGGATGAGGGTGGAGTGTATTGAGTGAAGTTGTAGTTGGCAACTGACTTATCCGAAGCAAAAGTCTCACTTTGTGGGCGAAACGAATTTCTGCCAAGATTCGTCTAGCGTGGTTCATTAGCGTCGGTCGGAACTTCCTCACAAATTCTCAACTTCAAACTTCATCCTCTTCCTTAACATCACCACGCAACATTGACATCACTTCAGCTTGATGACAAGACATCTCAAGCTGTATCGTGTGTGTCTTGTGGCAATGAGCACTGAACCAGCTGGCTGAGCTCCGACACGATCTGGTGCCTTGTCACTCATTCGAATTTTCACTAACGCATCGCCAACATGGCTGCCAACATGGACAACACGGTGGTGGGCATCATCGGCATGGGCGACATGGGCAAGATGTATGCCCGGAGGATTGCTGATGCGGGCTGGACGTGAGTGTCATCTCCAGCGGACATCGTCCGAGATCTGCCTCCACAGAATGGTAAGCAACCTCCACTCCTCCTCCCATCCCCCACTACCCTTGCATGATGATCTCTGAGTGCATTTGGAACGATGTGGTGGTCGTCCGGCACCAGTGACTTCCGTTTTGGCGTCTCTGACCGGGCGACTGTCTATGATATATCTTCTCAGCTACCTTATTATATTTGTCTGATCGCAATCACGCCGAACACACACATTCGCCTTGACGACAAGTTTTGGACTTCCACTGACTTGGCATTCCAGATTCTTCCACTCACACTGACACAATGCTCAGGGTACACGCCTGCGACTTGCCAGACAAATACGAGACACTTCAGGCAGAGTTCTCCAGCAGAGTACGATCATTCACAATCTAGATAGCTTCAATTCAATATAACTGAACGTTCCTCTTCCTCAGAAAAACGTCCACATCCTCCAGAACGGCCATCTCGTCTCCCGCAGTAGTGACTGGATCATGTACTCGGTCGAAGCTAAAAACATGGACGGCATCGTCGGTCAATTCGGTCCCTCCACAAAGCAAGGCGCCATCGTCGGCGGCCAGACCTCCACGAAAGCCCCCGAGATCGCCGCCTTTGAAAAACACCTGCCATCCGACGTCGAAATCGTCTCCTGCCACTCCCTCCACGGCCCGGGCGTAAACCCCAAAGGCCAACCCCTCGTCATTATCAACCACCGCGCCTCGTCCCAATCCGTCGCCCTCGTCGAACGCATCCTCTCCTGCTTCGAGTCCAAATTCGTACCCCTCTCCGCCGAACACCACGACCGCATCACCGCCGACACCCAAGCCGTCACCCACGCCGCCTTCCTCTCCATGGGCGTCGCCTGGCAAGCCAACAATCAATTTCCCTGGGAAATCCCGCGCTACATCGGCGGCATCGAAAACGTCAAAATCAACCTGATGATGCGCATCTACTCCAACAAATGGCACGTCTACGCCGGTCTCGCGATCCTCAATCCCGCCGCGAAACGCCAAATTCGACAATATGCAGAAAGCGTGACGGAACTCTTCAAACTCATGCTCGGCAACCACCGCGAAGAATTCACCACCCGCATCCACACTGCTCGAAGGGCCGTCTTCGGGGACAAACCACCGGGCAAAGACGGCGAGAATCTCCTCCTCCAAGACGACCTCCTCGACCAATTCAGTCTCGGCACCAAACCCCCCCAAAAGGTGCCGAACAACCACCTCTCCCTCCTCGCCATGGTCGACTGCTGGTGGAAACTCGGCATCGTCCCTTACGACCACATGATCTGCTCCACGCCTCTGTTCCGCCTCTGGCTCGGTATAACAGAGTACCTCTACCGCAACCCCGCCTTGCTATCCGAATGCATCACCACCGCCCTCAACGACACGAGTTTTAGAGCCGATGATTTGGAGTTCACGTTCGCCGCGAGGGATTGGTCAGAGCGGGTGGACTTGGGGAATATGGAGGGTTATCGGGAGAAATTTGAAAAAGTGCAGAGGTATTTTGCGCCGCGGTTTGAGGAGGCGGGCAGAGTGGGGAATGAGATGATCAAGACGATTGAGGAGGGGTTGAGGGAGAGGGAGGGTGGAGAGTAAGCAAGGGGCGGGTGGATGGGAAGGGGCGGGTGCGGAGTTTGAGGGCTTCAAGCGGCGGTCAAGACGCATCCGCAGATCGATCTTACCGGACACAAGAAGACTCCCGTCAGCTTCCTATATGCCCAGCAGAAAGGGACCATACTCCACAAACCGCACCGCTCCATCATTAGCAGACCCACCATCACCTCGCACCAGTATCTCGCAAAAACATGCATGCTATACAACAGCGAGGAAAGAAAACGTGTCCATCTGCGGAGACAGCGGACGGAAGATCATGGATCCCCCCGATGACCACGCCAACACAGAGCGCCTCACGTTTTCAAGTGAACGTCACATCAGCGCGCAGTCGATATGTGCTGAGAAGTACATCGTAGTTGATGCTCGAGGGCATGCATAATAAAAAAAACCCCCCTCCTCTTCTTCCTCTTCGCCATCGTTTCCTCCTCATCGTCTCAAACCACGAGAAAAGAACCCCCTCACAAAAACCCCACGCAACCAATCCCTCCAAGGAAAAACCAACGTCTCAAACCGAAGTCAACACGACCGTCTCGACCGCCACCACCTCCAAGTCAACACCACACACAAGACAACAAACCAACACGGCCCACCATGCGCGTCACCCTCGCCGCCACCATCATCTCCCTCGCCGGCCTGCTCCTTCTCCTCCCCCTTGCCGTGGCCGAACCAGTCCCACACGCCCAGCATTTCCACCGTCCCTGCTGCGGTTACGACGTAAGTTTTTTTTTTCTCGCTCTCCTGGCATTTCATTCGTCCGCCATGGGCGTCAAAACACATCACTGACTGACTACTGACTGGAAAACAGGGGAACGGTGACCCTTATCCACCCGGATGCCGACACTGTTGACGAGTCTAGCCACATACTCGTACCCTTCATGTTCCCGCCCAAACGGCACACTTGACTCCACGCAGGACCACTTCGTCCGGTGCATTTCAAGCGACAGCGGGGAGAGCTACACTGGCAAGAAAACCCAGCAGACTTTTGAAGAACCATTCATTCCTGTTTGCTTATGCACAATTCCCCAACTGTCCGCGCGGCTGATTGAGATTATGCAACATGAGTGGGAAGACGAAGGATGCATGAAGATGTCCTATAGACCTGTAAATCACACAGCAGTCGCACCAAACAATCCTACACAGCCCTCCCACGAACCTCACTTCCCCCTCCTCCCCCCTCCCTTTCCCTTCTTCCCTGCCATCCCTCCACCAGCACCAACCCCCTCCGCACCCATCATCCGCCTCAACATCAACACCTCATGCTTCGTGACAAACACTCCATTTCCCATCAATCCTCCACCACTACCTCCGCCTTCTCCACTCTCCTCAAATCCCCCATCCATCGCCTCAACTAGTTCTGCGACCTTGCCACCTTCCCACTCACCCGCGTCGTTGGTCCAGAAGACACGCCTGATGCCGACGGCATGCATGAAAGATATACACCGGTAGCAAGGACGTGAAGCGTGGATTTGAGAAGGGTCGAAAGTGGAGGCGTGGCCGCAGGAGGAGGTTGCTGAGTTGGGCGGAGCAGACTTCGGACTGGGGTTGGGGTGAAGGAGTTCGTCATGTAAGGAGGCGGGCTTGGACGCTACACTGCCGTTGTCGACGGACGATATGGACAGTGTGGAGATACTGTCGGTCAAAGTGGTATCCTCGCTGCTCACGCTGGCATTGTCATCTTCTGGTGTGCTTGACGTCGATTCGAGGGTGGTCGAGCGGTACTTCTCCCGTCGAGCTGCGGCTTTCCCGGTGCTTCTCCGAGGTTGGCATTGAGGTTTGCCTGCCCAGCCTAGCCTTGTCACGTACAGATCCGCGCCTTGGAGTCGAGGGTTCTTTTTGCGCTGCGCGACGGAGTGGCGTTGTTCTGCTGCGCGGCCGACGGGCATGAGAAAGTGTTGCTGAGGTGCTGGTGGTTCGGATGAGGTGTTTGATCGCATGCCGGGCTGGATGATGTTAGTGTTTGTTCTGTTGCTCCTGGAAAGGATGATGCTGACCTGGTTGTAGTAGTTCCCACGCTTACTTAATGCACGCAGCGTCTTCGGCTCAGTCTTTCGCGACTTCATGGTCGTCTGTTTCGTGCCATTGTCATCATCATCATCGTCGTCAATTGTCATATCATCATTCCCGCGTGAGGCATTCCCGCTGACGCTCAACTCATTAAACGCAGATCGAGACGCCTGTTCGTGATGATGTTCTCCCGTAGCCCCGTACTGACCGTACTGACCACCCTCGTACTGATACTTCTTCTTCCCATGTTTCCCCTTCCAGTCCTTCTTCCAGTGATGTTTCGCTCCACTCTTGCCTGCTTGAAACGCCCTGTCCGGCTCCTCCTGCTCCGCCACTTCCTCGTCCTCCTCCTCCTTGCCGTCGTTGTAGTTGCGAGTTTCCAGCTTGACCTGGTTGATGTGGGCCAGTTTCAAAACCGCACTCTTGAACCTGCCACTGGCCTGAGCCTGACGAGGTCTGGCAGATGGCCGCGACGTAGGAGAGGAGCACGTCGCGACGTAGTCGGGATTTACGTTTATCCTCACGCGGTAGTTTGAAGCACGGTTTTTCGCGGGAGAAGGCCGTGGAGGACAGGGTGGAAGAGGCGGCGAGGGCGGAGTGGATGGCCATCATCTCGCTGTGCATCGAGAGTGGGGTGTTGACGTTGGGACCGCCGCCGCGGGACATGCCCTCGAATGGGATGAAACTACCACCTGCGTCCTGCTGAGACTGCGGATGATCCTTGTCCTTCTTCTTCAGCTTCATCTTCAGGGCGGCTATGGCGTCGCCGTCGAGGTGCTTGTTAGCGATGCGACCACTCTTCAGCGAGCCTCCGTCGAAGCCTGGACGGTAGCAGTTGTAGCCCTGGCCGATGATCTTGCCGCCGCGGACGACGATGGCGCCATGGCGGTAGTGAAGAGGCGACTTGGCGGCCTGCTCGACGCACGAGTTGAGATAGGTGTTGGACTTCATAGTGTTGTTGGTTGGATTGGGTTGGTAGGGATTTTTGGGAGCGTTGAATGCGAAGGTGACCTCGGTGGGACTTTGTTGTTCGGTATTCGGACGAGTGAAGTTTGTTTCGGATCGTGGAAGACTGTACAAAGAAGTCATGATCGCTGACATGTGAAAGCAAGTCATGCTACGGAAGCCGGTATCTCACTTTCTCAACAACATCCAAACCAACCCTCCCTGCTTCAAATCTCCGACACAAACACACACCGACATACCTTACACACATGCAATCAAGCCCAAGTCCATCGGCCTGAAAGATATTCTTCAGCTTCCAGTATCATTGGGTTTGGGCACCATGGATGCGCATCTCTGCCATGATTACGTGACCTCGACTGTACGGCCCTACCCAACACGGTTGTACCAGGTTTCGCTCCCTCAACGAACCCGCGCAAGATCTTGAGTTCAACAACAAGAGTAACGTGCGCAAAGTTCCCCTATAAAAAAAACCTTCCCTCGTTACCTTTCCTTCTCCCCCTCTCCCACACCTCTTACACCGACAGGCGTACCAGAACGAGACCAGTATCACAAGACACACATCGAAAATGAAGACCTTTTCGCCACGCGGAGAGCACACACACACGGTGATCTTCCTCCACGGAAGAGACAGCATTGCCGAAGAGTTCGCCGAAGAGTTCTTCGAGAGCCAAGCAACAGGAGATGAGAATTTGCTCGGCATCTTTCCCAGCGCAAAGTGGGTTTTCCCATCCGCTGGCTTACTCAACTCCGCCCGTTTCGGTTGCGAAATGTCGCAATGGTTTGACATGCATACCACGGAAAATCCCCACGAACAGGAAGACGCCCAAGATCTTCTTCCCTCGATAAAACGAATCCAGGACATCATCGCCCAAGAAGCGGCGTTCATCGGACACGACAAAATCATCCTCGGTGGCATCAGCCAGGGATGCGCGGTGGCAATTCACGCCTTACTGAACAGACACAAGCAACTGGGTGGTTTCATCGGCCTATGCAGCTGGCTCCCTAAGAAAGAAGACATCAAGCAAATCGACAGAACCACAAACCAGGCAATCAGGACACCACTTCTCTTGTGCCACGCCCAAGACGATGACGTCATCAACATTACCTTTGGAATTGAATTGCGGGACTCCCTGAACAGCATCGGTATGAAGCCTCGATGGCGTGAATATGCGCCCGGCGCAGAAATGCCGCATTGGGTGAACGAACCCCGGGGCGTCGACGATATGGTAGCTTTTCTGAGTGATGTAGGCGTTCCAGCCCAACAAAGTCCCTGAGGTAAACATATGCCCAAAGAACGACTGTGATACAGTACGCCAACCGAGCAGTGCCCATCTCGATGTCAAAACGGCGATCGGAGTCCTCCCGGTCGAGATTTAAAGAGAAGAGGTTATGCCGAGGGCATGGGAAGACTGGCAGGAGTATCAGCAATGGTAATGGAGAGGGAGGCAGGAGCGTCAACGGTTTGATCGGACTTTGAAGACGAGATTTCTCGCAAATACATCAGACGGAATGCACAGGCTGCAATAGAAGGACGTGGGAAGAGAGACGGGAGCATCAGTGCGACTTGTGTTTGTACTCGAGCTGCAGATCTAATTTTGTCAGAATGATGATATCCGCAATGGTACTGGGAGAAATAGAGGAGCCACCGCGACGGGCCGGGACTTGAAGACGAAAGTCATCGCCAGGAAGGCGGGAGGAAGACAGGAGCATTTGCGAGGACAATCGAAGAGCAATGGCTGGAAGCATCAGCGGACGACGATTGACTGCGTCAGGGTCTCGGTCGACAGATAGCTTCAGCTTCAATACCAGCACCTGGGGAACAGATATTCTCAGCGGATTCAATGTTCTTTGTGGCTTGACATATCTTGGTACGGTCGCCTACAACGCCCAAATGTCAAGAACGCTGCTGCCTGCTGTATTGACCACTTTGGGAGAAGCGCATGACTTTCATGCGAACTCATTCACGTCGTTACATCGAATCCATTCCCCAACCCAACATTTCACCATGTCCAACCAACCCGCCCCTCAACCCCGAAGATCACAACGCCTCAAACCCTCCTCCCACCCAGCCATCCAACAGCCACCAACTCCAACACCATCAACAACCCCACCAACCATCACAAAAGACCCGCCCCCCAACTCTCCCCCCATCCCATCCCCCGAAGAAACATCCATCCACGAAGACGACCTCCGCCCAATCTGCCACCTCCTCCTACACCCTCCCGTAACAACCCGCTGCAACCACACCCTCTGCCAACCCTGCTTCGCCTACTGGGCCGAAACATCCCTCTCCCAGCTCCCCCTCCAAGTCGTCTCCATCGACTCCCAACTACCCGCGGGCTTTGACGCGAGCGACTTGGAAGCGAAATGTCCCATGTGTCGGACTCTCACGACCGTACGGCTCGACGTCGAGAGGGAGGGACGGTTGAAGGCTGCGTATCCGGTGACGTGGCGGGAGTTGGAAGGGGAGAGGGAGAGGGAACGGGAGGGGGCGGAGAGGGTGCAGTCGTTGACGGTGTTTGTGGGGAACGGCATCGAGAGGTGGAGGTGGAAAGGAGGGGGAGGGAGGACGGGGCGGCGAATCGGCATGAGTGGACTTTCTTTGTGAAAGTCTAGTCGGGATGATATCGTAGAGGAGGTGCAGATTTTATTGGTACGGTCCATTCGATTCACGAACTTTGATTCCAAAAAATTATTTTCAACACACGACCTTCTCCTCGATCAAAGCTGACGAACAAACCCCTTCCCCGCAGCATCCCACCTGCCGCCCCAACCGCATAATCCGTCAACGTCCACCCTTCGAAATCTCCCGCCTCGGCTGGGGAATCTTCACTCTGACAGCCTACATTGTGCTCAAAGCCGGCTACTCATGGGCCTCGTCCGACGCGGAAGACAGTCCCGACGGAGCAGCCAAGGGCATGCTTCCTCTCGAATGGACGTTGGACTTTGATGGTTTCGGGGGGAAAGGGCAGCATGGGTAAGTTTCGTCTCAAAGTGAAGCATGATCGGGAGTGGGAGGGGGAAGATCAGGAGGGTGCGAGGGATGCGGCGGAGTGGGCGAGGACGGTTAGGGGGTATCAGAGGGATGGGAGGTATGCTGAGGAGGAGGAGGAACAGGGATGAGAGCGTTGGGTGAGGAGGCGCTTGTGATGAGACTGCACTATGATGAAGGTCGAAATCGAGACCTCTGTGGCTCTGCTTAAATCGCACCACGTAAGTTGGATTTGTCACTCCATAGGCCCGGATCAAACGGTGTGTGTATGAGAACGAAAGTGCTGTGGTCACTGCTTTGCTTCCGCGAAGACACATGCCTCCTGGGGTCAGATCTCCGTTATCTGCCGCAGACTGTACACACCAAGCCACCGTACTTTGACACATGCGGTGCACTTTGAGCGGGACTGTGGTGGTAGCCGACAAAGGTCAAGCCTTGCTCTTTTGAATTCGTGATTGCGTTGCTCTTAACAAGCCGTTCTTTACACAATGATGCGATCTATCTGGCTCGACGCCTCGAGGGCGCGGCAACGCGGATCTGGAGATCCTTGCCGCCACAGGCTTGCAATGCAATTCTCTTTAAGCGTAGAAGTTGACCGTGTCCTAGCATCATAGTTAGCAAGGGCTCCGATGTACGTTCTCCACACACAAAAGTTGCATACCTTCTTCTTCGCCTGCACCTCAGCAATCGCATCAACATAGTGCTCATGGCTGATCTTGCTGTGTCCATTCCTCAACGCAATCATACCCGCCTCCACACACACAGCCTTCAACTGCGCGCCACCAAATTCGTCCGTACTTCTCGCCAGCTCAGGCCAGTTCACACCCTCATCGACCGTCATCTTTCGTGAATGGATCCGCAAGATCTGTGCGCGCGCCTCCTCGTTGGGGAGGGGGAACTCAATCTTCCTGTCCAGACGACCAGATCGCAACAGCGCGGGGTCGAGCACATCGACACGGTTCGTTGCGGCCAGGACTTTGACGCGATCATCCGATGCGAAACCGTCGAGCTGGTTGAGGAGTTCCAGCATAGTCCGCTGCACTTCACGGTCACCAGATTTGTCCGAATCGAAACGCTTTGTGCCGACAGCATCGAGCTCGTCGATGAAGATGATGGACGGTGCCTTCTCTTTTGCCAGTGCGAAGCAGTCTCGGACGAGCTTGGCTCCGTCTCCGATGAACATTTGTACGAGTTGAGGGCCGGCGAGTTTGAGGAAGGTCGCATCGGTTTGCGCTGCGCAGGCTCGCGCGAGGAGGGTTTTGCCGGTTCCGGGAGGTCCGTACATGAGGGCGCCTGTATAGAAGTGTCAGCCAAGATGAGGTTTGCAGTGTGCTGCGGTTTGTATCCATACCCTTCGGTGCCTTGATGCCAATCTTCTTGAATCGCTCAGCCTCCTTCATCGGCCACACGACTGCCTCCACGAGCTCCTCGATCTGTTTGTCCAATCCACCGACATCAGTGTACTTCTCTGTCGGCTTCTCATCCACCTCCATCGCCTTGACTCTGCTGTCGTACTCCGCAGGCAATGTATCGAGGATGAGATATGAGTCCTTGTTCACACCAATGAGGTCACCAGGCTTGAGCTTCTCGTGGTCGACGAGTCCGATGAGTGGGAGGAAGATCGTTTGTCGGGTGGAGGTCTTGATGACGGCGCTCTTGCCCACACGAGTGGCGTCCAGATCGATGTTGGCGCCTTCCTCCGCTGCCTCCTCCTCGACGTCCAGGTCGAGGATCTCTACCACGTTTCCGACGAGGTACGGCAGTTGCCTGAACAATCACGTCAATTAGTATTTCAGGCCACATATTCGTCTTCACCACCGACTTAGCTCACCTGTTGTTATCAATCTTGTCCACATTGTCCTTGATCTTCTCGTGCATAGTTTGCTTCTCATGTGTCAAACGCTGGTACTCGCTCCGCATGATACGCGTATCGTTCTCCAGTAATCGGCGACGTGCGATGATGTCTCGTGTGCTCGAATTGAGAATCTCCAGGTCGATGAGTTGCTCCTCTTCTTCCTCCTTCTCGCCATCCTTTGAGTCCTTCATCTCAGAGTCACCATTCCCATCAGACTTCTTGCCTTTGTCGCCATCGTTATTCTCCTCCTTCTTGCCATCGCGCTCCAGGTCATCGAGATCCTCAAGTGTCGACATGATGAAGAAGTGGTCGGGCGGGAGTTGTGGAGGTTACGCAGCTGGTGGAGACTTTCAATGTGACTTTGGTTATGCGGTCAAGAGTTCGACGAGGAGGAGGCGATGCTGATGAGATGTTGTGTTGTGTTTGATGATGGAGTGATTGATCTCAAGATGTAAGGCGACGAGGTCGACGAAGCTCCTAACTAGGTTTCGGGATGGGCCGCGCTGGACTGACGTCTCCTCGATTTCCAGGTTCACTTCCAACAACATCAACACGTTCTACGAAAATGCGCACCATCGATGCAACGACTCAATGCTTGAAGGACTCAGACTTCTTGACCAAAGCTGCGACACCCTTCTATCAGTAACCTGCGCGGTGAATCCGAGTGGATCCAAGTCACGACGAAGGGCGCCCGCTCGCTTGTCGTCCCGCTTTCTTCGTCCGCCTCCCCCGTTGTTCTACCGGTGTCGACCTCTTGAATCCAGATCTTCCTTTTGAGGCCTGTGATCAGAGTTTATGTGCACTCGGTAGCGCTGCAGGCAATCTCGGTTGCTTGGCCTGAGCATCGCTGCGAGGGATGTTTGGCATCAGAAGTCGCATGACTGTCCCGATCGGGCCGCTGCTTCGCTCGCTTACGGGAATCGGAATCGGCTCAAGAAATGGTTCGTGGGCCGCAGATCTGCCTGACCTACGGCTCACATAGCGCTCCTAGACTTTCTGAGAGAGGTGACAAGCAAGAAACTGACCTCTCGGCTTCTAGAACAGCGCGTCGTTGGTGGAATATCTATCACATTGGTGTTTGACATGTGGGGACGCTCCACTCTTCCGCATACTGCACCGACCTCATGCGCAGTCCGTCCGAACACTTGGTGCAGCTCCATCTCGAGATCGACAAGCAGTGAGACGACATCCTACCCTCCTACGCATCGCATCGCCTTCAGCCGTCATGTTTCACATTGATTGTTGCAAGGCGATATGATGCTCTGGCAATAGACCACCGCCAAGGGCTTGTCCAGCCTGGAAGTCCAATGCGTTTTATGCAGACTTCGCCGAATACAGCAGGACGCTGCTTCTACAAGTGGCAGACCCTCGCGGATGCTGGGTTCCTGGTCCTTCGACTGTCCCGCTTTGGAAGGTCGCATATCAAATTTTCAACTTGGCACGTGCGCAGCTGCTCGCTTACTTTCTATAGCGGTACTTTCTTACATCTGACCTGTCGAATGGCATATGGAGAGTGCTATACTGCCGGCGCGATTGCCTGAACAGGCAGCTAGACTGGAAGCGATCGACTAACGATCTCGGGAAGTATGGGTCCGTCCTGTATCGTGAGAAGGGCCATGGGTTACAAATACCCAGGAGTATCTCCCGATTTGACAGAATATTCTCACACCATTCCAGCCTTCAATACATTCGCAAGCTCCTCCCTCCCGTCCCCTCGCTCCCGTCCAAAATGAAGGCCACCACCATCGTTGCTCTGCTCGCGGGCCTTGTCAGCGCTGCCCCGGCCGACGTCGACAGGCGTCAGATCGGATTGTCGACTTCGAACGAGCTCACCAGCGGATCTTGCCGCGATGTAATCTTCATCTTCGCTCGCGGAACGACCGAACAGGGGAACATGGTATGGACCAACGATGCCGTCGCATCAACCTGCAACACTGACACCTCGAAGGGAAGCACCGTTGGACCTCAAACCTGCAGCGCCCTGAAGAGCCGCATCGGCTCAACCAGTGTTGCCTGCCAGGGTGTCGGCAGCCCTTATGCCGCCGATGTCACTGGCAACTTTGGCACGAGAGGTGCCTCGACCGTCGGAATCGCAGAGGGCAAGAGGCTCTTCGAACTCGCGGCTTCCAAGTGCCCCGACAGCCAGATTGTCGCCGGCGGATACAGGTCAGTCGACTCAGAACATCTGGAACTGCGAATCACACTGACAACAGGACCAACAGCCAAGGTGCAGCCCTCATTGCCGCTTCGGTCACCGATGTCAGCGCAGCTGTGAAGGCGAAGATCGCAGGCGTTGTCCTCTTCGGATACACCAAGAACCAGCAGAACCGAGGCGTGATTCCAGGTGGATATCCCGCGAGCCAGACCAAGGTGTACTGCAACATCGGCGACTTGGTCTGCACGGGCTCCCTGACCATCACCGCCGCCCACTTGACCTATGGTCGCGATGCTTCGTCCGCAGCTCAGTTCTTGCAGGGCACCCTTTGAGAGAACGATGGTGGGAGCAGCAAGTCATTGAGGATCGTTTGAGCTTGCGGTGTGGAGTCGGCGAGCGGGAGTTTCTCGGGAAGATATGGTATGGCAATGCGCGGATAAAAGCGGTAGAGTGGCTATTTCTTCCCGTAGCATACCACGAATGGAAATTCCATCAATTCACCAGTGCCCGGCTCAATCTTCCCTGTGCCGCCAAATTCACCGTCAAACTTCTCAACCGTCTTCTTCATAGTCCAATGTGGTCTGACATCCACATCGTTGAAGCCCGCATTTTCCAGCATGGTTTTCATCTCGCCAGCGTGAATGCCATGCCGAGCCACTCCATCCATCTTCGACGCAGGATGAAATCGGTTCGCTTCCGGACCAAAGTCCTCAAAGTCCGTGAGCATCACGCAGCCTCCCGGTTTCAGGCAACCATACATGGTCCGAAGCACAGGCTCCAAGTCAGGGATGTGGTGCAGCACCAAGTGAGAAGTGATCACGTCAAAATTCTGCTTCTTGCCATTGTCTCCGTCTGGAAGTTGGCCATCTTCCGGATCTTCCAAGAGGAGTGCGAGAGGTAAGATGTTCTTTGGTGCGCCGTCCTGCTCCAGCTTCTGCTTCAGCACAGCGATCATGCCATCGGCGGCGTCCACGGCAACGACCTGCTTGACATTCGGATGAATTGCCATCAGGAAAGAGAGAATGCCGGTTCCGCAGCCGATCTCAAGGATCTGGAGACCACCTTCGGGTACTGGGATGCCTTCGCCTTCCAGCTTCGAGCTGATGGCATTCGCAGCGCCCTGCGATGCTTCGTGCACAAAAGGCCGCGCATCCCAAGACTTTGCTTCAGCGTTAAAGCGCGAGTTCGAGCCGGAGTGTAAGTTGGACACCGCGCTCGCCATGATGTTGAAGAAGTGGGTAAGATCGTTGTACAGGTGGAAGTCCGGCTATGGTTTCGAAGTCGAAGAGTGGGCATTTTGGCGAAGATGCCCCGAATACCCGAGCTCCACAACCTTGAACGACACTTCCTCCCTATTTCCTTCCTCGCCATCACCTCCATTTTGACAGTTCAGCATGTAAAATCTTCCTCGCATCGCTCAGACATGAATTTATCACTCATTTCGGCCTCAAGTAGATGACGAGACACAATGGCACTCGTTAGAGACACGGAAGACTCCGCGAAAATCTCATCAGCCCGTCATCTGCAAGAGGAATCAGGATAGCGATGAAGTTTCAGCTCCCGCCAACCCAAACGCCGATACATCGAAGCATAACATGATCGCCGCGGTTATTGTTACAGCATCCTTCTACATCCGACCCGGGGCCCGTTTTTGGCAACTCGAAAGCTCGCCACTTGGGCTGCCTCTTAGAAACCATTCTGCGAAGTAACTCAGCGCAGGCGTTGTGTCTCTGGCCAATGCATCAGGTTCGATGTCAGTTTGCACCTCGGCGATTTCAATCTCCAAGCTTCCAAGAGATGAGCGGCCCGCGGGCTGAGCGCCATCATGGCCACTTGGATCAGCCAAGACGGCAAGCCGGTGTACAAGAACAACTTTACAGCGCATAAACCTACCATTTGTTCATGCTTAACAGTTGACGACCAATAACATCCAGGGAACGACATATAAACCAAGGACTGTGCTTCATGTCAGCCACACTTCATGACGGGTGTGGTGGCTCAGGGAATTCCTGTTCCTTCAGCGTCTCAGTCATCGCGATGGCCTTTCTTGGCACGTTGCAAGTCTCCTGTTACCCTTTTATTACTTGTGGAATGTGTCGGTCTGATGTACAAGCCACCACGTCCTCTTCGAAAGCAGCAATACCATCCGTGCTGGCCGGTCATGCGAACGGACTTCAAACAATGTCAAATCGGACATGAAGCAAATACAAGGGCATCTTCTCCTCATCGACGATGGCTCCGACAGGCGCAACAGGTCCCAAGGTTAATCCGGTTGTGTGTCGTTGCGGTAATAGCATTGTGCGCGGCCGTCGGCTTTGCTAGAGGACTCCGCGATATACAAGACCAAAACAAGAAAGCCAGAGCAACGATATTTCCCGTCTCCCTCAATCGCAGCAAAATTTGGTCGCCGCATCATCCAGTTCGGTACAACAACGGGACTCACATTGACGACAAGTATGCATTTTCTCGCCATCTGGGAGGCGGCCAAGAAGGATCTGTGGATCTCTACATCGATCAGGTCGCCGGCGAAACGGTGGTGGTGAAGCAGATGTCGTCTGTGGCCAGAAACCAGATACCGGTCGAGGTATCCGACGACTTCCTCGAAGCAACGGCGACCTGGCCCACCGAGATCGAAGCTGGACTTCTCTTGGCCGACGATAACGGAACGGAACCCTATGTTCCAATTCTTGACTATTTCATATTACAGTCGCCCTCCGGATCTTGTTGTTGGGCCATGGTGTCGCCTTTGGCGGCAGACGGGACTCTTCTCGACCTTGCCGAGAAGGAGAAAGACCAGGGCGATAGGACTGTCCATGAGATCGACAGTATTTATCGTCCGATGATGGAAGATCTTTTGAACGGGCTGCAATCGCTCCACGCAAGAGGCTTATGTCACAACGACATCAAGCCGAACAATATTTTTATCCGCGACTCCACGTCCTGGTCACTCGGAGACTTGGGAAATGTGCGTCATCCGGCTCATGCGTGGCACGCCACCGCCTCCTGGACCAGGCAAAATCAATGGCAGGACTGCCAATTGAACGACGTCCGCCGCGTTCTGAAGACCTATCTGTCCTTCCTACGGGCAGCGAGTGCAGACAAAGGCTCGTTCGACGACGACTTCTGGTACCGTCGGAGTTCCTGGAGCTTGATGTTCTGGGACTTTCAGCGTCGTCCTCTGACTGCAAGTCCTATGGCGAATCTTTCCCGGACGCTATACCAGCCGCGAGAGCTTGATGATGGGAATGACAGGTCCAGCAATGATATCCGCGACAGCAACGGAATGGCAAAGGCAACGGAGAGGGAACTCCTTTGCACATCAATTCCTTCTGACCTTTGGTTTGTGCGGAAACCTGTTTGAGGTGGTTTGTCAAAGTTTAACGGACCTGAAACATTCCTTGCGTATTCATGGGAGGCAGATGATGGAGACGGCTAAAGATGGATGGAACACCATCATGACGCGAGACGACTGTTACGACTTATAACGACCAACATTGTCGCGATGATCCCAGCTGAGACTATAAATTGCAACAGCGCTCCAGCGAAGTGCCGAAGAGTTAGTTCCTAGGGTCTGTACCGTTCGTACCGTTTCAGGCGGATTGTACGGAACGGCGAGTCAAGCATTCATCCTGGTCAGTGAAGTCAAAATACAGGCATTTCGTGGCTAAGCCACACGCACGACCACAAGTGCTTACCATTAGTTCGTCGAGTAGTTCTACCGGCAAAGTCGCGATTATCGAACTTCCCGACGACGGTACTGTGCATCACTTCGAGCTTTCGTCGGTCTTTATCACCAATGCTCCCCACGGCAGAAGTACTCATGGTCCTTTCACGAAGCACACAGTGCTGCTTACTGATCCACGATTACACAACTAGGAAACTGTCCAGAGTATCCTTGTTGAAGACGCTGGACGGCCATGTCTCGGAACGAAAATTATCAGAACCAGGTACATGATTCCTGTCCGCTCCAACCCTGCAATGAACCCTCGTCAAGCGTCACGCATGGTCTCCACGAGCCGCTAAATATTGCCCATAAGATGCGTATCTCATCTGTCCCGCACCCGCACCCTCCATCCTTCTCAAATCTGCTCATTCTCGCTCGCTTCCACCATGGCTTTCACCCAATTGAAGGCCCTCTTGTTCAGTTTGCTGTGCGTCATTTCGGTCAGCACAGCTTGCGCCCAGGAGCCCTGCAACGAAACGGACTATGTCGCCCGCAACCTTCAGACCATCCAGAAGATTTACAACCTCACCGTCTACCCCAAGAACGTTCCGATCCAGAAGAATGGTTCTTCCGCAGTTCCTCCAGGGTTGTTCGACCAAGCCGCAACTGGCCGAGTGTCTCCGATAGGCAACTTCTCCGGCTTCGCCGACTCGATCGAATACTTCTTCGCCCTTGCGCCCTCACCGGAGAACTTCAATGGCTTGGCGTTCTATGCCGCAGACGTCGTCGAGTTCACGTCAGGATGTCCAGAGGTTGCCAGCTCGGTGGTGTACCTGCGAACGCACACGGTTGATCCGAAAACGGGAAAGGTCGACGAGTCGAAGAAGTCTTCCACACTCGCGCAGGTGAGGCGGAGCCATGCAAGATGGACATCGGACAACTGCTGACCAGTACCAGGTAGCCTTCTGGCGTTTCAACGAGAAGGGAGAGGTCATAAAATACCACGCTTGGATCCCTCAACTGCAGCTGTGGCTTCAGGCAGTACGTCCATTTCTCTCATCCTCCTGCCATCACATGCATGCTGACCTCCCTCCTCAGGCCACCGGTATCGACTTCAAGAATGTGCTCATCCAGAAAGCAGTCAGCACAGTCCTCTGCCCACAGATTCAGAGTCATTGCCAAGGCAAAGACCAGCAATACACCGACGCCGTGTCTTGTGCCGCTTTCTTGAACGCAAAGCCCTTCGGGTCGTTTGACGAAGTGTAAGCATGGTCCACCTACTTCCTCGCAGTCCAGTATGCTGACAGTCTCAGATGGGGTGACAATGTCGTCTGCCGGCAAATCCACCTGCTTCTCACGGGTGTGAGGCCCGACGTTCACTGCCCGCATGTTGGACCCAAGGGCGGAAGCGAAGCTGCTGGGTTCAAGTGTGTCGATCCCGAGTACAGCATCGATTACTTCGACGATACGAAAGTGTTCGGTGCGCCGGAGGGAAGCGTGTTCACTTGCGGAGCGCCTCTGTTGGACCAATTCCCGGTGCAGGTTTGAGAAGGCTTGAGTGAGTGAGGAATAGGTTGTGCATGTGTCTGTCTATCTACAGTCGGTCGATCGATGCGAAGGTATATACAAAGCCCTTGGCATGCGCTAACCGCTTTGGGCTGGCCAGCTTCCTTGGTCCCTCACTGCTTGTCAGGCCAAAGGGAGGTTCGGGAGTCTTGGGTCTGGTAATACTTGGGGGTCGGCTTTGTCGTTCAGCTGGCTGAATCGTATTTTTTATTTCACAGCATACGAAAATTGCAATATATGATGATGATGTCTCTTGAATATTCAGTGCTTGTCGCTCTCATCACGTTCGGCGTATCTCCCAGTCCGTCAACATTTTCGAAATGACTTAGAATCTTTCAGCTCGTGACTTCTTTTCACCACAGCTGACCTCACCTCGTGAATTTGTTTCGAAGGCGTTGCGTTTGCTTTCTATATATTTCCAGCGTTCATTGCATCTGTACATTCCATATTCGCTGTTCTCGCACTTCTTGAAGCCACGGCAGCTCTGACCCGTCTACCAACAGAACCTTTCCACCTTTGACAGTCCATCCTCCACAGCAGCATGTGTATCTCTGTCTTCTCAACAGCACATCCGGAATATCCCTTCATCATCATCAGTAATAGAGACGAGTTCATCACACGGCCTACCAAACGAGCAGACTGGTGGAATCCACCAAACGAACATGTCCTGGCTGGGAGAGATCTCAAACGAGTTGAGAAAGGGACATGGCTCGGCATAACGAAACAAGGACGATTCGCTGTATTAACGAACTTCCGGGAGGAGGGTGTCGATGAAAATGGTGCGAAGAGCCGAGGTGGAATGATCAACTCCTACTTGACTGTTCCGCCGGGATCCGAGGAGACGGATGGCAAATTCGTACAACGACTGTTGAACGATGTCGGCATTCACGATGTTGGAGGTTTCACTTTGCTGTTTGGAGAGCTGAGAGCACCCAGGAGTACATGTCGATCGCAGACAAATTCAACAGATCGTACGGAAGCTCATTCCCGCACCGAGATGGTCGCTGACCACCTTTCAGCGCCACGATTACGCAGCTCAGCGCTACCTGGTCTTGCGATCGTTTCCAACAGAACAGAGTCTCCGAAGGAACTAAGACGAATCGGTACCCGTCTTGGCGAAACTCATGGCCTCAGCAATAGCCATTACGGCGACAACTCCTGGCCGAAAGTCGTGAACGGCGAGAGATTGCTCAACGAAGCCATCGCCACGAACACATCCACGGATCAAACTCAAGACGAATTCATTGCTTCACTCTTCAAAATCCTGTGTGTCGATAACATTCCACGGCGAACCTCCGATGAGAGCTGGGATGAGTATGTTCGCCATATGCGGAATTCGATTATGATTCCTGCTGGAAAGGGTGCGGTTGCAAAGGAGGACTGGAATGCGGATTCAACAGGTGGTCAAAGGGATGCGCCGTTGATCGGGGGCAGAGATGCGTACGGAACGATGAAGCAGACTGTCATATTAGTGGGGATCACTGGCAAGGTTGTGTTCGTGGAGAGGACGTTGTACGACGACGACGGGCTGCCGTTGGAAGTTGAGAAGCAAGAGGAGAGGATAGAGTTCGAGATCGAAGGATGGGCAGCATAGTTGGTGTCGGGTGAAGGCTCCCTGGAGAGACTGCATTCAAGACGACCGTTTGATTTTAGAATATCCAGCGTGGGCGAGTATGGAAATGGTTCGGTATTCATTCACAAGCTGACGAACAGCCCATAAATGTAGCAGTTCTCGAGCGAGACTTTCAACTCAGTCCGAGCTACGCGTGTCACAATCCGAGATGGCTGTGCGGCTACGATGGTGGCATGGTCCTTCGCCCTGCCTGTGGGCCTTTTCGACAGCCCTGCGATCGACTTGAAAGTGCGGTCAACGGACCTCGTGAAATGATAGGAATACACGAGTCTTGAACAAAGAAACCACTCGGTTCATACGAAGCATGATGATGCGTAAAAGTGGATGTTGCAGCGATTTATGAAACCGCGAGTGGGTCGTCACTGCGATCAGAACACTAGCGTGACCTGGGGCGTCGAGAAGTGAATGATTTTCGGAAGCCACTTTCGCCAAGAAAGCTGGAGTGCAGGAACAACTTCAATTATTTCAGCATCATCCGATCCGATGGAGATGATCTGGCACACTTCAAGGCCTTGGCTCCGGATATTTGCAGAAGTCTTTGCGGTAATGTATTCGAGGAAATAGACCGGGCCGCGAGCTGTGAAGTTGAATGACTATCTTGTAGCGAGCACCGATACGTATGTATGGGCTACGGTTCGGAATCAGCAGCGATCTCATGCGAGGCACGAAACTCGGAATCTCGTGCCTTCGTACCTGCACGGTCGCTCTCTCAGTCCTGTACCTCGCCTTCATACCGCCGACTGTGAACTCCTTCCCCGAGCCGTACGAAGCAAGAGCGAGAGTTCGCATCCTATCATCCATGAGCTGACTCTAGATCTCGTCCTTCCAATGCGCGATGGGCACCCAATGTCCTGGCACTCCGCATGACCCGGTGGTGAACGATCCTGCTTTGGCGCACCGTGAGCACATTCCAGCCATGGAGTTGCAGACCTCGGCCACGAAATCTTCAAACTCTCTTGCTTTTCGAACGAGAGACCCCTGGTGGCCACAAACATGTCCCCACTCGATATTGCCCACCCTCTTGAGCTTTTCTAGTACAGTGCGGATCGAGAGGGAGCTAAATGTTGGCGGCCAATGTGTTTCCAGTTTGATCGCCTTCTCGAATGAAGGCATGAAGGTGGCGCTCTTACGCCGGTAGCCACGCACGCCACAATAATCGCAGCTGAAGAAAGCCAAGCTGGAGATATGCTCCCCGATTCTCACTCGGATCGCATTGCGCTGCTCTTCAAGCTTCACTGGACAATTGTCAGTGTGAGATGCTCATACAAGAGTTGATCGGTTGCCCTTACAGAGGATGCTCAACTCGAGTGAAAGAGCGGTTTCTTCGCTGCCTGGTCTTGTGGCGAGGACTGAAGAGTATGGACCAACGAAGTCCATCACAAGGCGCTTCGTGAAGAAGTAAAAGTAAGAGTCCTTCTCAAAGTAAAGAGCCGCTATTGCCAGATCAAAGCAGTCGCGGAGACCTGCACTGTCCGTACTAACGTCAAGATATGCGAATTCTTGAAATGAGCGAAGACGGTGTCGACTTGCAAAAAGATCGCTTCGATGCAGGCATACTTGTCAGCGACCGCGCCCAGCGCTATCAAGCGCTCATGCGTCCCGTTCTTGCAGAGATCGTCCTGAAGCCAGCTCTTGCAGTGATGAAGAAGCTGCATCAAACACTCCATAGCGCGCCAGTCGTCTTCCGGGCAATGAAGCTCTTGCGGGTTCACTGCGGTGCGCGGAACCTGACCCTCGGCGAAATTTGGACCAAGCATCGCCTCGAAGACCGGCGAGGTATGTTTGAGGATGATCGAGGACACACGGAGCTTTCCGAGCTCTTTTGCATCTGCGCAAACGAGCAGAATATCGCCCTCATCGATGATGACCGTGTCTTTCGGTGGTGAGGTCGTCGTCTGTGTATCTTCGGATCGCTTCGCTGGTGCGAGGTCGTCGTGTGGGTCTGCCATGCTGGTAGATGGCGTGACGAGGTACGCTGAGGTGGAGTTGATGCTGGCAGTTGAATGAAGGAAGAAAGACGAGCTCAAACGTGGAAGTAAAGTGACTGAAGAGTTTGCACGAGACCGTCCGTGACAAATCGGAACTGACAAACGAAATGATGAAGTAGAAGTAACGAGATAGACAGAATCTCACAGAAAGTGAATTCGAGAACTTGTGCTTCTCTTACAGACTTTTGCTATGCAGCGCCGAGCGAGACAGTGAGTGAGGCTTATCGACACTAAGGCGCCGGCGTGGTTCGTGGTGTCAAGAAGTGACTCCAAAAATCGCACTCTTGCTGTACCAACAGCTCCGCACACGGTACCCCTGTGGTATCCTCCTTCTCAGAGCTCATCTTTCCATCCAGGGCCTGGGTGCCAGTGCTCATCCGTCCGGCATGGTCCAGCAATGTAGGACCCGTCATTTTTGACGCACGAGAGGCACATACCGGCCATCTGCTCGTTCACCCTGTCCGCAAAGTCTTCGAAGACCTGAGCAGTATGCATGACGTCCTCGGGCAAAGATGCCATGATCGCGGGTCGGTGCTGGCACAAGGCAGTCGGGCCCAAGACAACATCGCCAGCTTTGTGGATCTTGTCGAGGATGGACCGCACCGTGTTGGAGCTGAAGCTTGGCGGCCACTCGGTGGTGAGGTCGATCGCTTTTCTGAATGAGTCCAAGAATGTAGTAGATCGAAACACCTTCCCGCAGCCGTGCACAGCGCAAGTGTACGTATTCATCGCTGGCATGCTCACGCTCACGTGCTGTATCGCCTTGTTACGTTGGTCTTCCAACTTCACTAGTGGACGTTAGCTGGACTTCCGTGACAATGAGACTCAAGGAACTTACGCAAGAAGATCGCGCCAAGTACATCGCGCGTCTCTTCCGACTCGCTGGAGAGCAACTCAGAGTAGGGTGCGTTATAGTCCAGAACCAGGCGCTTTGTGAAGATGTAGAAGTAGGCGTGGTGATCCATCAAATAAGCCGCTGTCGCCAGGTCATACAAGACCGTCATAGGTAAGCTGTCTGTGATTTGTCGACTGGAGAATCGGGCGAAGACTGCTTGGACTTGCAAGGAGATGGCGTCCATGCATCCGTACTTGTCCGCCAGCAAAGTCACGGTAGCGAGATCCTGAACCTCCCTTGGGTTGGGTAATCCTAGACCGATGAAGCAGGGGCAATTGTGAAGTAGCGCGCACAGGAGACACATGCCGTAAAAAGCGTCATCCGGACAGCCGATTTCTTGTGGCTGCGCGGCGCTTCGGGTGCCCTGACCTTCTGCAAAATTGGGGCCAAGCATGGCTTTGAAGACTGGAGAGGTATGACGGAGCATCAAGGATGACACGAGGACTCTCCTCGAGCCTCTGCATTTGAGAAAGAGATCCCCTCCTTCAATGATGACCAAATCCTTCGATGGTGGATCTCCTCTGTCTTCCGGATTCGTATCTGGTGCGGCCGACGTGCTTGTGAGCGGCGCAGCGATCTGCGCAGCGACTGGAGCGATGTCGAGGGAGTCGCTCGCAGATGCGGATGCATCCGGTGGTTCGGCCATGCCGGTGGACAGCACAGTATTCGGTGCTGAGAGGGAGATCGATGTCGATGGAGATGGAAAAGAAGAAAGACGAATTGGAAGTCGGAAGGAAGTAAAGTGATGCTGAGAGAATTGGCACGGGACCGTCCGTGGCAAACACAAACGGGGCATGATGAGACAGATGGACGGACGGGAACTTGCATATGGGAATCTCTTTTCACTTACAAACTTTCCCTGATGCAGATGCCTCCCTCTCCACTATCACCACAGTCTGTTTAAGAAGCTCGGAGAGCATCGCCAGCCCTCTCCGTCTCGACCCAACAGAAGCCCTTGATCAAAGCTCACACTCACTGCCTTGAATGAACGTGGCGTGACCAGTCTCTTTGCACACTCCCGTCTTGTAGCAGCCTTTCTTGACGCAGTCAATGCACATGCCACCCGCGTTGTCGTACACTTCCTTCGCGAAGCTTCTGAACTCATACCTCCATCTGTGAGCGTTGGTGGGTCCATGCCCACAGGGATATTCGCCCATGGCGATGTCGCCAGCAGCTACGGTTTCCCGAAGAACCCTGGTGACCGAGTTGATGCTGAAGCTAGGCGGCCAGTTCACTGCCTCGCTGAGTTCATCGCACAGGTTGCCCAGGAATTCGGTGCTGTAGAGTGCCTCATCGCAGTCCGACTGCGGGCACTCTCTAACCCCCATATCGCGAATATCCTCGCTCACCTTCAGTATAGCCGCAGTACGTTGTGACTCGAGCTCGACTGCGACTGGGTTAGTGTCACTTCATCAAGCGGAAGGATATCAACTCACAGATCAAACGAATACCAAGAACATCGCCGATTCCCGGCGAGTAGCGCTCGATGATTTTGGAGAAGGTGTCGGTGTAGCCTAGCGCAAGCCGTTTGGTGAAGACGTAGAAGTGCTTTGGTTTGTTAAGCAAGTACGCCGCGACCACGCAGCAGTAGGTCACTCTCATGAAGGACGATCGCCGGCTGGAAACCTTCAACAGCACAGCGTCGGCCTGAAGAGATAGTGCCTGTATGCATTGGTATTTGTCGGCCAAGACGGCCATCTCGACGAAGCACTCGGCATCCTCGACACTGAGACTTTCCTTGTCGGCACAGCTCTGACAATTGTGAAGGAGTTGAAGCATTAACCGCATGCCATCCCAATCATCCTCCGGACATTCGACCTCCAGCGGCAAAGTCCTCGACCGCCCTTCCTTGAAATGTGGCCCCAGCATCGCCTTGAAGACCGGTGACGCGCGCTTCACGACGGCAGCCGAAACCAGGAATTTTCCGCCGGAGGAGTCGCAGCAATTGATGAGTAGATCTCCATCGTCGATGATCTTTTCGTCCGGTAGACTCTCTGTGGCGTTGTCCGGCGCGATATCCATGGCTTCAGTCGCCATGGCTGGGTTGATGGTGATTGTGGAGAGGAGGATGAGGAAGAGAGAGGAAGTGAAGTGAAGTGAAGGTTGAGACCACGAGACTTCAGTGCGGGAACTCCCTTCCGCGAGCTCGTGAATGCGGCAGGGCCGAGCTTCACTACGACATCTCACTTCAATGTCTCGATTTGACGCCCGAGCGCTGAGCCATCAGACTCCGATGCCTGCTATCATGATGCCTGTTAGCCGTAGAGCGCGATGAGAAGACGTGCAGCGATAGTTCAGACAGTGAAGGCATATCAAATGCTTCTCCCAGGTATAGGTACACTTACAATAGTTATACAGAAGCGCTTCTGTGGGGCTCCGTCTACCTCTGCTGCGGCTTGTGCCAGTCGTCGACCAATGTCTCAACCTTGAGGGCTCATGGTCCCATCTCCTTCATCTTACAGGTCCACCCGAACACTTCTTCATCATCTTACAGCACCAACACCACCACTGCCGTTCACTGTAGCGCCAGGATGTGAAGTAGGACCTGCAGCTGGAGCACCACCGCCCTGGGCAGGAGCAGAAGCACCGGCAGTAGTATCACGACCACCACCTCCTCCACCATTCGCACTCGCACTCCCACTCCCACTCCGACCATTTCCCGGCCCAGCCGCCTTAGCCGCCTCCTCAATCCTCTGATCCGGCTTCCAAAAATGCGTAAACACTCCAAACCGATCCTCCTCCACCAATCTCCCAGCATCCTCTCTATCCTGCGGCAAGGTCTTCATCAACCCTTGTCCCGGTCTCGGGTAATTCTTCGGATGCACATCCGGTCCATAGTAGGATTCCGTAGGAGGATCGGGAGCGCGCACGCCGTTGGGTTTGGGAGGGGGCTTGTAGGAGTACGGTGGTATTTGTTTCGGGCTCGGAGGTTTTGATGGGACGCCATTGGTTGGAGGTGCGGAGGGTTCGGGACTCTGGATGCGTGCAGCGAAGTCGGGTGCGAAGACAGGAAGGGTGGGTTGGAGTGTTGTCGCTTTGGTGAGGAGGGTGACTAGTAGTCCCGAAGGTAGACTGGAGAAGTATTGTTGTCGCTGTCGCCAAACGTTAGCACATCACTTATCCACCCCAGCACATCAACACGACTCACCTGCTCAGCACCCACCCCTTCCACCGCCACAAACCCACTGATCTCCCCCTCCGGCACAGGCACCTCTCTCTCAATCTCACACCTCCGACAAAACCACTCCTTATCCACCACATCAATCACACTCTGATCGATCGCCGGCTGATGACAATACCGATGATACGGCGAATTGCACCCGTCGCAGAAGACAATCATATTGCTGGTAGGACTAGTACCTCGCAAGCAGACTTTACATACGGCGGATTCAGGGTTGCGGCGGTTGAAGACGCGTTTACGCTTCGTGGCGGGCGCCATGGGAGAGGCCGGAGGTGGCGGCACGAAGGATGTGGGTTTCTGCACCGAGCGGCCGGATTTAGTCATTGTGGCGATGGGAGTGACTTCGTCGCTGGAGATGGAGGACGCCGAGTCGGAACCCTCGTCGTCGTCGTCGTCGCGTTTGCGTTTGTTTGAGCGGGTCGTTCCTTTTCCTTTTCCGCGTGGACGGCCGCCGCCTCGTCCTCGGCCGCGGGCTTTGCCTGAGGTGGGAGTTTGTGTGCTGCTGTCGGGTGTGCCGCCATTGGACAGGAGTCCACTGCCTGCGAGTCCGCCTCCTTTGCCTTTTCCTCTTGGTCTTCCACCACCTCTGCCTCTTCCTACGCCCTTGCCTCCTCGCGTCGGTGTTGCGAAGTCGCCATTCTGCTCGCCTTGTGCATTGTGAGAAACACCATTTCCATTCTCCACACCTTGTGCATCGTTTTGGATTGCTCCGATTGTGGTCTGTCCCTCTCCGTCGTCCGTCAATGGCGCGTCCGACAGCACCGAGCTCGAGCGATTAGCTGTGTTGCTGGGTGTCGATTCCTTGTCCCTTCCACCTGCCACGGTAATGTTTTCCTCCATTGGTAACGAAAGGCCCGGCCGCCGTTGAGTTCGGATTCGTGTCAGGAATTGGGTTATTGAGACATCGTGGATATGGCGGTGATGCGATATATACTGTTCCGGCAATGGCGACAGTGAAAGTGAGGTCCGATGGAGCTCGGACATGAAGCCTTGCGGATCGGCGGGCCGGAGCTGGCGCCGGTGGAAGGTGCGCAGGGCTTGGAATTTCACATGCAAAGGGCACAATGGAACTTGATAACCTGACGGCGGAGGCTCCCCTGTGCAGACACAGATGATCATCATTACAAGTACATTTAGCTAATTTCCATCTCTTCCGGCAAGCTGCGACCACATATCGTTCACATCGTCATCCCTTCATATACATGCTTTACTCTCCCGACCTCCATCAACTAAACCCCTCACTAAAGTACCGCTTACTCCGCCCCTTTGCCCTTCCCATCCCACCCGGTTCCTCAGCTCTATAACCCCCGCCACCTCCCAAACCTCCCTCCGCCACCCTCGGATCCAGCGGTAACTTGGTATGATGCACCACGTGCGGCCGATAGACCGCTTCTACAGGTGGCATCCAGTCATCCAACCCGAGAGGAAAGTACTCGTACAGCAAGTCCGCACTTTCGTCAGGAGAGTTGAGGGAGTGCAGACCCGCGGCGTCGCGGGTGGAGAAAGAGGGAGGCCGGACAGGAGGTGGGAGGCGACTTCGTTTTGAGGTGTGGACGGTGGGCGGGGAGGTGGAGGAGGGATTTGTGGTGCTTCGCGTTGTAGGGTCGAGAGGAGAAGGTGTGGGTGTGTCGTCCTCGAGGAGGGAGAGGTTTATGGGTGCCGGAGGAGGAGGGCGCATTGTTGTGGATGATGGCGGTCGGTTGGGGTTTAGGCGAGTTTGTTCGTATGAGATTGGAGGGGTGGTGAGCGGCGCTTGTGCGCCCGAGGTGGTATTTTGTTGTGAAGAGTACTGTTGATAAGCGGGTTGTTGAGTTGTCCAATTGAATGCATTGGCTTGTTGTTGTTGGAAGTTCTCGGATTCGTGAGGATCATAAAACGAAGCCATCGACACGCTCGGAGCATGATGCGGTTCCGTCTTGATAGGATTCGAAGTCGGCGCTTCTGCCTTCTGCTGTTTTGGAGTCGCCGTCGGACCCTCGTTAGATGAGCTGGACGCCCGCCCTGGATGGTTCGACGTCTTCCTCGCATGACCTCCGCCGCCATTGAGAGGCATATCCTTCCTCGACTGGAAGTTCCGCGGACTTCGCCCTCGAACGATGATGGCGCCAGATTGTACAGAAGCGATGGGGATCTTTCCACCCGTCCCGAGGGTTGCTAGAAGTTTCAACTTCACAACAAAGTGTTGCTGCAACTCTTTTCGTCGACCATTATTCGCCGTCGCGATCCGGAACTGTAGTCGTTTCCATTGGAACGGAAAGCTGGCGAAGTCCGTTGCCATCTCCTGAACATTCATCAGATCGAGAGGGAACGACGGAGGTTCGCGCTCTGTCTTGTCCTCTGGTACAGACGACGTCGGATTCGTGGGCGTCTTCCACGGCACAGAAATGATCTTGACCGAGTTCCCCTCCGTCGACTCCGTCGCGCTAATTACCAACTCTTGTCCAATTATAGGTATTTGCTCTCCTTGCTCCGTCATGATATACCTCAACGTCCTGGGTAATGTAATCTCTCCTGTGATTTGGAACAGATTCCTCCGATAGCACGTCAACTCCGAAGGTAGAGGTTGTGCATCTCCAGCTGATGCCCACGGCGACTCTGCCAGAAAGAACATGCCATGTAATTGTGCGGAAAGCGATATCGTCGTTCGTCGATACGTATAGTCGAGGAGTGTGTAGTCTATTGTCGGAGGGGAGAAGCTCAACAGCTTATTATCTCGATCGATCGAAGGCGTCTCTGCATCGTGAGGGTCGTTCTGCGCCGGAGCTTCGAATGCGCTGACAACATCAGAGAAGGGATCTTCGTACGCGCTGGCGAAGCGCTTAAGTGGTTGCTGTTGTAGAGAATGTAAATTAAGATCCTCACTCCTGCAAAACAGAACCACGGTCAGCTCGAACGAACCGAACACATATCCTTAGTCGCAACTCACGCAGCATAACCTCCATACGTCGAATGATGGTCCGCAAACTCCGACGGCAGCAGCATTTCCTGGAACGGGTCCTGCTGGGAACCACCGGCATTGGGATGCTGCATCTGCGTCGCCAGATAGGTCATGGTCGAAGGATCGAAGCCGGAGAGGTCCATGGTGGGCGGCGAGGATGTCGTCGGCGCATGTGTGGGAGGAGAGGGGAACCGTGGAAGAAGCTCTACATTCGCATATGTGGAGAGAGTGTGATATGCGCTGGCAGGGCGGTGTGGTGGGAGCTCTCCTCCAAACAAGCGTGGTGTGGTCGTCGGGTGTGGATGCGGAGTGTGTAGATGCACTTCTCCCAATGTGTGTTTCCTCCTCTTCACCCGTTGCAAGACAGATCCGTCAAAGAGATCCCGCTGCTTGTCTACCTGCGGCGACCCAGCCACTCCGCTTCGCCCTGCTTCTGAGGTGATGTAGTCGCACCCGAACGTCGCGAGCCGTGTGAGGGTGTAGAGGCACGGCAGCAGCTCGACGCGGATATTGTGCAACGCGAAATCCTCGCTCTTTCCCGCGACTTTGATTGCTGTTCGGGAGGATTCGATGCGGTTGGCCGTAGAGGTTGTGCAGACGGTCGCACGTCAAATTGTCCGGTTGTATGGTCGTTCAATGCATCCTGCACACGTTCATCGGTTTGTTGCTCGTCTCTCGGTCGTTTCCATCGGATGGAGCTTTCCCCGACAGTGAGGCTGGGAGGCCTGGAACGCTGTACCGTGTCTTTTATGATGGTCGACTCGTCGGATGCCGGATCCCAGTGTCTTTGAATGTCGGGAGCAGTTCCTTCTGTCGTCGATATTGCTGAAGCGTCTAATTGTATATTCATTCATTGAATGATGATAGATGGAGTGCGGTGAAGCTCATGCTATTGATCGTCCTTTCCATGTGGGCGTGGATGGCTTCCAGAACGGCCTTCCACCACGCGAGTCATGAAGAAGATCCCGACCCTGGCGCGTGGGGAGAGCTTATTAGGCTGTTCCATGTCCACCAGCACGTGCGGACGCACTGTCCAGATGGAGCCGTCTTACTCGTTTCAAGAGTCACGTCGACGATGAGGGAGAGAGCGGTTGGGTCACGATCCACAATAAGGCCTTATGCAACGAGTCTCGAGCCTACCCGTACGGTTCCCTCTTCAGCCAGCACCAAGACCTCCATATATCCCTGAACATCTCTCTAGTACCCTCATCCAAGTCTGCCGTCGAAGACAGGAAGAACCCTGCTCACCATGTGCCACGAACGCTTCCTCAAGTCGAAGGAACCATGGTCCAAGTCGCCGCATCACAACTAACCTCCTCAAACCCATGCAAAACGCTAAACCCCATCGCCGACAACCCGTCGAAATTCCCGTCTCCATCCATCTGTCGAGCCGTCAGTAAAGTCACCTCTCCACTCACAACTCCCTTCTTCTCAGAATGATTCAACACTCACATAGTCCAACAAACAAGCCCCACAGCCCTGCGCCTTGACCTGCCTCATGCCCAAAAGAATCAATCCCTGCAACAACGTCGAATACTCACCCACACTCGGACTGATGACCGGACTGCTGATCCCTCCCACGGTGCCGCCATCTCCCACCTCCCTCAATGCGGGCACAAACTCCGCCAGGGTGGATTGCATATTATACAGCACCACCGTGCCGACCAGCGCTCCATCCTCCGGCCTCTTGGCGCGAATGATACCGCACGCCGATGGATCCGCGAGAGCAAGTTTGTACACTTCCGCTAAGCCTTGACGGTTGTTCGTTTTGATGTGGTCGAGCACGGGACCGGCATAATCCCAGCCGTAGACGAGGTCGAAGTCCACATTCGCACTTTGCAAGGACTTGGCCATACCGTCCGGTGGCGACCACGTTCCCAAATTGCGAGCAACCATACTGCAGACTGAACGGGAGAGGGCGGTATTCCATCCCAAATCCGCGAACCAGGAGCGAAGACGTTTGCGGTCGGAGGTGTGTTGACCCGTCGGGATGCCGAGGTAGAGAGATGGCAAACGGGAGCCGAGCTGGAAGCGCTTGATGCCTTCGCGCTGGAGGAGGGTGCGAATCGCCCGTGAGTGGAGGGAGTGGCCGATGGAGAGTTTGCGGCGGGAAGGATCAACAAAGAGAGCGGCGATGACACCTGTGCCTGTGGCGGTGAAGTGGTAGGTTGCGCAGAAGCCGTAGAGGGTGTGGGTGGAAGAGTTGCGGACGACGTAGTGGGCTTCGAGGATAGAAGGGTTGTGGAGGAGGAATGAGTTGTTGGTTGTGGAGGCGAGGTGGGAGCGAAGACCTGGTGGAGTGGCGTCGTTACATGCCATGATGAGGGCGTCGAGCGCTGTGGAGTCGCGTTCCTCGTTGAAAGATTCCACGAGCCAGTGTTGTTTGGACTGGGAGATTTTGTGGGATTGGGAGAGGGCGCCTGGGAGGGTCCCGGCGGGGACGAAGTCGCCGTAGAGGACTTTGACGAGAGACATGAGGGCTGTCTCGGTGAAGTCGTAGGTGCAGATGTAAGTGCCGATGGACTGGTCCATGGCGAAGTCGTAAGGAGAGGAGACGGAGACGACGATGAGGGGCTTCTCGCGCCGTTCGCCGCCGGAGGTGTAATGCATGTTGCAGATCATGGAGACGTGCTTGGTGAAGCCGTGTTGGTAGAGGTTACGGTTGGCGTCCGCGGTGACGATGATGATGGCACTGGCCCGGTTGATAAGGTTCTCGTGTTGCGGCCGAACTCCATTCGCGGTGTAGGAGGTGTGCAGGACGCGGCCGCTTCGTTGTCGGGCAAGAGAGCGTCCAAGCTCGCGGAAGACTCGTTCGCCGGACATGACCGATGCACTTCGCTCCCACACGGCTGGCTCTGGTGATCCGTTTGTTGCCTGCTCTGATAGCTGTCTTGATGCAGCTGAGGCGACCAGTGGCTTGACGAGGGGTGTCAAGAGGAGCAACTCATCCTCAGGCTCCATGATGTTGGTCAGCGGGAGAAGTCGGTTCTTGTCCCTCACCACGGTGATTGACGAGTTGTACGCTTTAGTCGACAACGTGGTGTGAGAGGGCTGCAATCTCGATAGCAAAGGGATTCCAGCCGGATTGAGTGCCTTCTCCCACGAAGTGCACTTCGCCTTCATATCGAGCACTCTCTGCAATGACTGCCTCAACCTGGCTTTTGAGATCATAGCATTCTCCACACCAAGTTTGAAACCCTCGATAGCTTCCTGTTGATGCGCATATGATCGGCAGAGCAGGACGATGTCACACCCGGCATTAATAGCCATGACGGTCCCTCCTCCGACTCCGATATTGTGGCTCAGAGCATCCATCTCCAGACAGTCTGAAATGACCACGCCGTCAAACTTGAGATCGTTTCGCAGCAAATCTTTCACCACTTGTTCAGACAAGCAAGCATGCATGACATTCAGTCCAGCTGAAGACATTGCACATCCACCCACCATCATAGCGTCCAGACCTTCCTTGATGGCATTTCGAAAGGGCACCAAAGCGTTCAAACTGAGCGACTCCAAGCTCTCCGTGATAGTCGGTACATCCAGCGCCGAACCAAGAAACTCCAAACTTCCATACGAAGGAAAGTGCTTCCCCACTACCACTTTGTCAGCCGCAGAATACCACCAGGAATACGCAACGATACTCACTCATACTGACCCCCGCATCCCGATACCCCTTCATGAACGCAATCCCATACGCGCTCACCTCCTGCGGATCATCTCCCGTCGTCCTTACCCCCAACGGCTGATTCCTCACATTCGTCAACACATCCAAACACGGGCCCATCATCAAATTCAATCCACACGCCGCGATCTCCTCCGCCGTCGCCTTGGCCACTTCATACGCGATCTCCTTGCTTCCTGTCGCAGCCAGGCCCATCGCGGAGGGGTACTGCCGGATATAAATCTCGTCGAAGAGGGAGTTGACGCCTCCATTCTCTTGGTCCAGGCCGATGAGCAGTGGGACCAAGTGACCAGCTTCGTGAGCGGTTCTTTGCAGTTCGAGAACGAGGGCGGTGCATTGTTCGGCCGATTGCAGGTTTTTGGCGGTGAGGAGGATGCTGCCGAGGTGGTGTTCGACGATGAGTTTGCGGATCTGGGGCGTGACGGTGGTTCCTTCGAAGCCCATCATGAAGAGCTGTCCGAGAGTCTTGTCCATGTCGTCCCAGGTGGGGTCCAGCCCGTTGGAAACGCCATTGTTGTTGGCTCTGCTGGTGGAGGCCATCCTGATGGCACTATTGGGTGGTCATCAACATGCAGAGACCGGTTTGGATCCTGGGGAAGGACAATGGTTGATGCTGTCAGGATTCCGCTGCAGGCTGATTTGATGTCCGTGCAGTGATTTTTGGGAGTCTTCGAGATGTGTCTCGATTGAGCTACGCTGTCCTATGCGAGTCGCGTAAATGCTAGCCAGAGGATCTGTCCGATCCAGCGGGCCCAAGTGAATGTGTCCGAGCTGTCAATGGCTAGATGGGGTACACTCTTGGAATGCTTCCTGCAGACCTGTGCAATGATAGGAAGCCGATGTAGCATCGATCATCGGATGGCAGCAGTAATGGGCGTGATATCGTAGGCAAGATCCCGTCGATAGATTGAGGTCGCATCCGATGGAGAATGGTCCAGACCGGGGCATCAAAAGTTGACAAAAGTCGCCGCAAACTATGCCAAAAGTCGTTACATGAACTTGTGTGGAGGCACAACTTTGCGGGTGCTCACCCTAGACTGTGCCACCATCCAGCTCGACACAGACAAGACGATGCTGGATCAATGCCTCGTTATTCGTCGTGATCGTCATTGCTACTATCTAATATCCATCCCGGTAGCTCAATAATGTATATGGCATTTCCAAGCCCGCCCGAATCGGTTCGCTAACTGTTTCAGAGATTTCGAATGGTTCTGACATCCTGCGCTGTAGCTGTGATCAGTCCCTCATATAACTCTTCCCGTGGTCTGTGCACGAAGAGACAAGTTGCATCTTCACTCCACCCCGTCCAGACACCCGACAGCAACAGCCGCTCCCACGACACTGCTCTCACCCGAACAACCCAATCTCACGTACCCATCCTCACACTCTCCAACCCCACAGAGCTCGTCCAGCACTCTCTGAGCCCGCTGCCTGTATCCAGGGTACTTTTCCACGATGCTGCCCGCACATGCCACACTCACCCGGCTCTCGTCCGTACCAGGTTCCAGGCCTTCAGCTTCACATCGTACGACCCAAAGAGCGTGCAGGGCAGTCGCAAGAAATGTCGATGCCCGGCAGGTGATGGATCGTGCGAGGGACCGGAGAAAGGACAGGTCGAGTGCTGATATTTGAGTTTTTGAATCGGGCGGGTAGTGAGGAAGTATCGCGGCTCGCGACAGGGATAGCGTGGGCGTCGTGTCTGCTTCGAAAATCGCAAGAAGTGAGGCGTCGATCGAGTACGGTGTCGATCGCCAGGTAGGAGGGAGTGGGAAGAAGTCCGGTATTGACTCCTCTGCTTCGAGTAGTACGAGCCGGAAGATCTCAGCGAGATAGCGACCTGTGATGAGGTATTCTAGTGGTTGGAAGTCCGGCAAAGGATGTGAGGTATTGAGCTGGTCATCCCAATGGGTCCGTGGTAATGAGCACTTACCGAGCATGGACAGCTCTGTGTTGACCAGGACATGGGTGGTATCTGAAAACCAGGACTCCGAACGGTCGCCGAATTTGGACGGGTGGAGGGAGGATATCGGAAGGTAGACAGCTGCGTTTGTACCGGTGCCTAGGATGAGCGACATGCGTACGGAGGAATCGCGGTATGATTGCGCGAGGAGTGTTGCGGCAGAGTCGTTTACGATTGCACGCATTTCGACGTTGACCTTTTTCGCCCGGCAAGATCTCATTATGAGGGAGGAAAGATCCTGGTTTTCGACGCCGTGCGTTGCGAAAAAGCCTTTACCCATTGCGAGTAGACGGCCGGAATGAGGAGAGGTCTGCTCGATTGGAAAGGACCACGCAAGGCCCATTGGGAGGTGAGCATTGGAGGTGCCACGGATGTGGTTGTATTCTTGCAGCATATCACCAATTCGATCGGCCATCCAGTCGAAGAACGCTTCTCCGCGGAGCCGCCGGACCGTCTCATCAATGGTGAACGTTCGTATCCGGCGAATCTGGAGGCTGTCGGATCGACAGGGTATGTCTGGGGTGTGTGCGGCAGAGCATGTCGAGCTATGCTCTGTTTTCGTCTTTCCAGCCAATCGGATGACAGCTATTCGGAACGTCGATCCACCGACGTCCAATGCGAGGAAGTCTCCACGTTCATCTCCTGTAGGAAGACTCCGCTGATATGAGGGAAGCATGGAGATGTCCGAAGCCTGCAATCGATCTCTGCATTCTTGCTGCAGTTGTCTTGATATTTCCAACAGCCGATCAATGTGTAGCGGAGCCTCGAATTGGCTCCGCACGCTTTGCAGATATTCGTCCATGCTATTTCTTATTGACGATTGCTCTGCCACGACATGGTGGACATGTGATTGCTTCGAAGACGAGGACGTTTCCACGATCGTGGTTCGTGAGGATGGGAGTATGGAGCGGAGAGCGGACTGAACGAGTACGCTCATAGCTTTGCCCAATCTGGAGTCCGCGAGGAGGTCGGAAAGGAAGCAGATGCAGAAGCGGCCGAGACATATACAAACGGACGGCATGTGTGGGTGCAGTTGGAGAGAGGGACTAGAGCCCGAGGATGCGAGGGATCGAAGGGTAGTATTAGCGAGCAAGGCCAGGACAGCACGCGCGGAGTGAGGTGTTGTTGAAGTGAGGTTTCGGAAAAGCTCTTGAAGCAATGGCATGTATCAAGACATCGAGAGGACCACGAGAGGACCAGAAGGAACACTGGAATGGATCTAGCATTCGAGTTGTTGTGACGGTAGCGACTGAAGTGCGAGAGGCATGGCGAGAGGACTGTTCGTAGAGGTTGGTCGTGGTGACGGCCTTGCTGAGGTCGTGTTTGAGATCCAAGAATGGAAATTGCAGGTGTGGGAGCTTGCAATGCGAGGCTGTTGTCTGGGAATGCGGCGTACAGTGTGGCGGACCACGGCGGTATGCAGTGACGGTCTTGAATATGTACTATGCGAGCACGAACCGGTTCAAGGATCGATATCGGCGGTGGAGTCAGGTAGCGTCGTAGGTGAGGTGGAGTGGTCGTCGTCTCGGCTGCTATGTTACATCCACCTCGACATTGATGCGGCGGCCCCTCGAGCCCAGTGCTGGCAGAAGATCGCTCTTGGTCGTCCAGATGGAGAATCGACCAGTGGTCCAAGTTGCACGAGAGTGAAGTCGAGGTTGTTGGAAAGAAGGCAAACGGAGTTCGACCGAAAGTGACAACAACTCTCTCTCTCTCCCTCTCTCTCTCTCTCGGTCGATCCGAAGTAACGTCAGGGTCGCGTCTGGCCATTCAGCCGAGAATCGAACGGGCAGCAGCTCCGCCTCACGAAACCTTTAAGCTTCTCATCACCCAAGCTGCGGGCCCGACTTTGAGCCTCATTCATCGAGATGATTCCGAACCAGCATCAAGCATGGCATGGATCGCGCGGGATCGCCGGCGAGCATGGATCATTGCGTGAGATTGCGTGGTCTGACATGCGACGGTGACTTGGTGAGGTTGCATTCCTCCCATTCGACGCCGACGCCCGTCCTCCGCATGATTGCCTTGCAGGGCTCATCAATTGCCCGGAGTGGTTAGGTAGTTGATGGACATGATGGACATGATGGACATGGGTACGAGAGACCCCGACACGGTTCGTATACGTCGACGAGGGAGGACTGTCTACGAGGCGTACATTGATCTCGATGCTACGGACTGGAGTTGGGTATGTACTCGTGTTGCCAGCGGCAGCAACCCTCTGGCTGTGTGCCTGCGATACGAGCACATGCTTGTCAAGAACAGAGATCTGTCGCAACATTCCTTGCAAGGCCTCGACTCCGATGACTCGGCCAGACTCGTGTCCCCCACGAAGCGTTGACTTGCATCCACCAAATGCATGGCTTGGAGACTTGGACGCCTCTTTGCAACATGCCGGGAACAGCGTGGCAGCCACAATAGCAATTCGCAGGGCCAAATCTCCGGTTCGCGAAGGTCCCGGACCTGTCCGCCAACGTGTGACCTGGAAAGTTGAAACCGACAAGACTTAGACAGCCTCGAACATGTCGAGAGTTTGGTCCGCGAACCTACGTGAGTGATGACGTAAGCTCAAATATCCCGCGGCCGGCTGCGCTTCTCTTTCTTCCTCCGAGCAGGCCAAACAGCCTCCCCGGCAACAAGACCGCGGACGGCGATTCGATGGTCAAGATGGACAGAATGGACCGGTCTTCAAGCTGCGAGCCTCAAGGACATGGCCATACGCAAGTCGCGCGTGCAGCGTGGAAATCTTGATTCTGCAGCATGCTGAAGACAGACCACGATCCCAGTGAAACGCTCACGGTCGAAAGCAAGACGTACCAGGTGCGCATCACAGACCCTACAGTTGCGGACTTCCTCCGCGTAACCAAGGGTTGTCCCCGATGCCTTCGTTCGGCGGGCAGACGGAGAAGTGAAGGGAGGGACACGTTTCATTCTCAGATTTCGTCCATCCTTGAAAGGTCCTTTCAAAATGCGTACAAACCGTCCGTCGACCTTGGAAGACAAGGTGGTTGATCTCTCCGCTCACCGACGGCAAACATCGATACGAACGGAGTCATCGTTCCATCTCAAGCTTTCCATCCGGAGACCTTCGACTCGATCTGCTGGCCCCCCTGTGAAATCCAGCCCACTCCTCATCTCACGCCATCCCCAGAGAAATCTACAATTCTATGCGGACATGCACATCCTGAAAGCAAGCCAACCCGCCCGCATCAATGCTACAACACATGTCAGCCGCACCCATATGCCAGGACGACAATGTATCGACACTCACCTTCCTTTCCAGAACCACTTTCACTCCACTTTCTTCTAAAGTCGACAAGCTCCCCCTTTGTCTCCCGCCGGACAATCATTATGATGATTCTCATCACAGTACTCGATACTCTCCGGCGCTTTCTTCCAGCAGTAGCCCTTGGAAATGCGACACTTGACCTGTAAAACAAAACGTGCAAGGTCAGCGGATGTCGTTGACAGTGTGGAATGAACGAAGGCCCGCCGTTCGAGACAGTCTCGGACAATGGAGGCCTTCTGCACTTTCTTCTTACCCCCAGGAACGGCGCGGTGGAGCCGGAGCAAGCGTTGTTGAAGCAGTACTCGTTGCAATCCACATCCTCCAGCGTGGTGTCGATGTCGATTCTGCAGTCGTCGGAACCGTCGGGCTTTTGGCAAACGCAGCGGGTTTGGCAAGCGGAGGTTGTGGTGATGGTGGTGGCGAGGATGAGGGTGATGATGGAAAACGAAGGAAAATGCATGGTTGGTGAGTGGAGTGAGTATGTCTCTTTCTTGTTGTTTCCTTTTTGAGTCAAATGCGATGGGAGTGGAGTTCAAGTTTGGAAACCAGAGGAATTCATTGAGACGGCAGCTTGTCGACTATATACAGCGTCTTGAGCGCGTCGGACGGATCGACATTGTAAGCGGCTCAAGATTGATCGCCCGATGACGAGGAAATGGACGAATCCGGACTGGACATATGCGGCCTCAGCCTGCAAGGTCGCCGACCAGTAGTGATCGGTCCAATACGGTCTGATGATTTACGATGATAGAACACCCGCACCCACACCCAAACCCCAAGCCCACAAGACGGACAGATTGAAGAACGGAAAAGCTTCGGTACAGAGACGCACTCCTGACGCATTCTTTCCTTTCTCGCCAGCTCGCATGTCGACAGCCTCACATCTCCTCCCTCAACCCTCGCAATTGCAGGTGAAGCGAAAAGTCCCTCATCTCCTTCCTTCCCTCCCTCACGTCTTCTCTTCTGATCCTCGCGCAGGCAGATGCAGATGCACAGGCAACAAAAATCCCTCATCCACTTCCCTCTCTCCTCGCCCACCCCGTTCTCCCACCGCATGCCAGTAAATCATCCTCCATCTCCGACCCTTCTCTCCACCCTCCCCTTCCCACCCTCTCACCCCTGCATCCCCCTCCTCGGCGGCCTCTTCCCCAACCTCCTCGGCGGCTTCTTCTTCAACACCTCACAATCCCCATCCCTCAACGGCGGACAATCATTATAATGCCCATCCCTCGTGTCGCATGCATCCAAATTCTCCGCCCACTGATCACACCTCCCCTTTTTGATGCGACATTTGATTCCCAAAAATGGGGCCGTGGAGCCGGAACAGGCTTCTTCGTAGCAGTAGGAATTGCAGTCGAGAGGGGTCCAGAAAGGGATACTGGCGATGCAGTCGTCCGTTCCGTCGGGGTGTTGGCAGACGCATTGGGTTGCGCAGGCTGAGGTGGGCTTTAGTATGGTAAGGAGGAAGAGCATGAGATGGAGGAGAAGCATAGTTGGTGAGGGAACTGTGGTGGCGTCGTTGATCTTTTGGAATGGGCGATGGAAGAGGGAATGGAAGCGAGCGGAAGGACAAGACGGCAGACGGGTCGACTATACGCGGTCCTACAACCCCAGCCTCAAGACACACAGGCCTCAACCCCGCGACCGGGTGAAAGCCCCGGGGCTCGACAGCCTCACATCTTCCCCCATCGACACCTCGCAGGAGCAAAATGCAGAAACTTGCACCGCTCAACCCATCACCCCATCCTCCTCCTCTCCTCCCTCCACACCATAAAAAAAGTCCACGCCCCCTCGGAAACCCCCAAAACAATGCGCCTGCCAACTCACCTCCCCACACACCTCCCCACACACCTCCCCACCCACCTCCCCACACACCTCCTCGCCACCCCAAAAACAACCGCCTGCTTCTCCAGCTAGCGTCTGCCAACACGCCGACGGCTCCGACGACTGCCTCGCCCAAGTTCGACCGACCGTTCCACAACGAGGACTGCGGGAAATGGTGTTTCGACCGCGCGTGTTCCGGTTCCACGGCCGCCGTTTTCTCGGACTCAAGTGTCGCATCGCCAAGGGCTACTGCGACGCCGATGGGGGCACGCGGGTGGACGAGTGTTCGCTGAAGGATCGGGGGGTTTCAAATCTTTGTCCCGAGGGAGGGGAGGGGGATTGTGAGGTTATGAAGAGGGTTCCGCCGAGGGGGAGGAGGTTGAGGGGGAGGAAGATGCCGTCGAGGGGCGTGGAGGGATGATGAAGGATGACTGTTGTGTACGCGGCATGGCATGGAGGCGGGGGGTGGAAAGGGAAAAAAAGGGTAGGAAGAATTTTTCAGCCCGAGGAAAAGAGGTCGGCTGAGGATGGATCGAGGTTTTTGACAAGAGGCTGTTGGAAGCTTGCTCCCCCGTCCGTGTCTATACGAGTCTACAAGGATTGAAAAATCGTCCTGCTGGTGGCGGCCGTTTGTGCGCGGTTTCCACGATTCGTCATCGCATTCGCGTTTCGTCCTCATGAGCTTTAAATATCGTCGTCTGATTAGCCGCCGCCGCCGCCATCGTCACGACTTAGGCGGGAGGATGAACATCGTAGAGCGTAAATGTCGGGGGCGGTCGCGAGTCAGAATTTTCGCCGTCGCCTCGAGAGGGGACCGCTTTTCGTTGTCGGTCGGGTGATTCCTCACTCTCCATGCGCTTGGACTAACTTGGCACGTTTCCTTCATGCAAGCCCAACATCTGAGATCATCAGTGCCACTACTCGGAAGACGTTGCATCCCTCCCCACGCATCTCTGAAGACCGGGGCCTAGCGTCTGTCTGGTCGTGTTTTTTTCTGGCTTTCGAGCCTGCGAGGATTAGGCTGGAAGACGGGGGAAGATTGGGGGAAGATGTGAGGCTGTCGATGTGCGACTGCTGGCTGGCCTGGAAAGATAGGGGAAGTTGTGAGGCTGTCGAGTGCGAGGTTGAGGTTTATGAAATTTCACACCGTATAGCGTATAGTGGACCCGTCTGCTCAGCATCCCTATTCTCTCTTTTTTTTTCAACAAAAAACTCACAAGGAGAACTCTACCTTACCTTACCTACCCTACCCCAACGTACGACCTAACCATCCCCCTTCTACACCACATACCCGTCCTCCTCCTCCTGCACCATCAAAGTTCGTATCAGCCTGCTTCACCCAAATGCGTCTGCGAGCGATGATATATGCATTTTTCAAGTACCTTGCAGTGAAATGCCGGGTTAAGAAGAAACCCCACCCCCTCCCCCTTCCGGTGCTGGAAACTCCATCCCCATCCAACAAGGCTGACGGAACGGACGACTTGGACGAGGGCTTGCATGCTTGCTTTGTTGGAATTCGATGTCACATATCATTCATCATGCTGTTCGTTTCACATTCATCCTCATCAAATCGTGAGAGATCGCTCGGATCGAAAAGGGATGGAGTACCCTCTCCATTCTCCTTCTCTTTCATGTCCATATCCTCGCGGTTCTGACTATCCCGCATTACGCTTCCTGTGAATCCCACCCCTGTCGTCAAATCAATCCTCCTCATTTCCCTCAAACACCACTAACAACCCCATACTTCTCATCACTCGCCCCCATCGGCGGCGCACCCACCACATCCTCCACCCTCTCATCCGTCCCCTTCAAATCCACCTCAATCGGAACCGTATCCTTGATCCTCCAAATCATCACCGGCAACGCCAGAATCAAACTCCCACACAACAACGCCCAACAACTCGCAAACATGTTCATATATGGAGCCTTTTGCCCGTCGACCGCCCACATGACCGCCGCGCCGGCGGATTGAATCCCCTTGTAGAACCCGGCGTAGTTGGCGAGGGTGCGGCCGTTGTTGGTGATGGCGCCCATGAACCAGTATACCGCCGTCTGCCACGCGGCGTCGTAGAAGCCGTAGAAGATGTACAGGAACATGGGACCGATGTACGCGCGGTCTTCCCAGTCGAGACTGGCGTTATCGGCGCGGGTGTACGTCGTTTGAAAAGCGTAGCCGCCGCCCCAGACGATCATGGTGAGGGCGAAGAGGGAAACCCACGCGGCTTTGGCGCGGACGGTGCGACGGAAAGATTTGAGGTCGAGGAAGTAGCCGTAGACGAGGGCGCCGAAGATTTGAGCCGTCCAATAGAGAGTGGAGTTCAGCGCGCGAGTGCGGGTGTTGAATTGGGCGAGGTTGACGCCGTTGAATTGGTAGGTGTAGAACCAGTTGGAGGCGAAGAACATGGGGAAGAGGAAGACGATGTAGGGTTCGGCGCGGAGGGTGGTCCACAGGCCGATGAGTTCGGTTTTCCAGGTGGGGTTCTTCATGAGGATTACGCGGCTGCCGTCGGAGCGGACGACTTTTTTGGCGTCGACGAGGGTCCAGGCGAGGAGGCCGCCGGAAAAGGTGAGGACGAGGAAGCCGATGTAGGTGCCGTTGGAGACGGAGCTGTCGGATGTAGTGTTGATGTTGGCGCCGAGGGGGACCTGCGGGATGTGTTAGAGAGGAGAGGTCTTGACGAGAAAGGAACAAATCAGACCAAACTGCCAATGACACCTCCGAGATTGAAGATCATCCAAAACCACGAGATGAACCTTCCCTTCTCCGACTCCAGCGGATACGACATCATGATCGCACCCTGCGCAGACCACAGAATCCCCGCACAGACGCCCAGCAGAGCTCCAGCGAATGTGATGTATGCGTAGTTTTGTGTGTAGTTGTACGCGAGGTATGCAGAAACATAGACCGAGTATCCAATCCCTCCGAACGACATGGCCCATCGAATTCCAATCGTGTTGGTGATGGTTCCAGCGAAGAATCCGACGACGGTGAAGGTCGAGTAGAGAGCGGTGTTGGAATCGTTGCTGGGTTTCGGATCGAGTTGTCCACCGCCTCCGAGGCCATTCACGGCGTTGAACATGCCTAGATTGAGGTATTAGTGGTGTGGATTGACTTGTAGCGTTGTCCAGGACTCTTTCTCACCCGGACAGAGGAAGCACACGAATGCGACCAGCAGGAGTTGTGCTCGCGGAGAGGCATAGTATGGCAGTGTGAGGGGACCAATCTTGCGACTCTTGTACATCCACCCGGTGGGCGGAGGTTGGACATCATGTTCGTGAGCGATGGAGGAACCCGGACGAGAACTGCTCGAGACGTCGGGTGAAGCAGCAGTCTTGGTGACGGACGAGTCCGACATGCTGGCGGGGATGTCGCGGGCGTGGTCGTCAAGGGTAGTCCAAGGGTAGTTCAAGGGTTGTCGGTAGGGATACGCGGTCGGGGGGGAGGTGTTTCTTGCAGTCGCGTGACTCTTCGGTGTTTGCTGGCGGTGGGCTGATCAGAGTCGCATCGTGAAGAGGAGGGAGGAGGATGTCGGTGGAAGGAGCGGTGGGATATAGCGACACACACACACACACAGCAGTAGAACTATGTCGTGCATGGCGATCTTTCCAACAGCTGCACACACACACTCTCTCTCTCTCCGCTCCAATATCGCAGAAGAGACGAGACCAAGCAGGGATGCCGGAGAAGCCGATGCTGCCCGGTGATTGGTGAGACTCTAGTTCTAGTCAGGGCGGTCGGAAGCGACCATGTTACTCGACTCCACCTCGCACGTGTGGTTGGGTCCAGAAGTCAATTTGCATTGATGGACCACGCCCGTAGTAGTTCTAAAGGAAGACTTCCGAAAAGTGGCACACGAGACACATGGATGGCTGCAGCTTTGACACTGCAAATGAGTGGAGTCGATCCGCGTGCGTGGGGAGACACGGCATGAAGGGCAGTATTGGGCGACGACCATTGGATGTAACCCTGCTGATGATGATGCCTTCCTCATGCCACCCTTCCGCCAAGCAGTCCTCAAGGATGGTGAGACGCTGACAGTGGCATCCGATGGTTCACACCTCACGTGTCCTTTGCCCTCCTCCTAGAGACCGTCTCGGTGCCTGACTTCAGACTCGCACCAATCCGCCACGATGAACACCAAAGGCACCTCTGCGAGACGTACACTCCTTACGCACGGGAATGTTTGTCGGTGAGCCGGCGCCCAGTTGATCGTAAGGTCGGAGGCGACTGCCACCGACACGCACGTTCTGCTCTCCACTGCGGAGACTCAACCACGTTGCTACCCGTGTGTTGGATACTACGTTCCCACTCCACACGCACCGGAACTCATGGATAGAAGTCCACCATCGGGACAGACCAGGTACTAGATCATCATGGTAATCCAGGAAGACCTAGCACATACCGTGCCACTCGATGCACCCATTTCCTTACCCCTTTCGATCACTGATCGTCTCTCACCGTCTCGTTTCATCCCAGTTCCACTCCACCTCAAACAGCTCCACCATCTGCACACCACCTCGCCGCTGACCTGCATAACACGGATGATCCTGCAGATTCCGGCAGGCAGACTTTGCGAATCCTCTGTAGCCTCAGGTTGTGGCTCACTCGCAGGTATTGCGGTGTACTTCCCCACGCCCATGTCAAGTACGACCTCACACACGGAATACACAAGCACACAGCAGGTAGAACAATGAGCGGGGATTGTTCCTCCTCCGGCCATGTCCATTTCTGGTACGCCATCCTCGACCTTGACGCGGATTCGCCAATCTTTCCAGTCTTCGACCTGTCGAGAACACGAATTCCAAAATATGCTGGATGGCAAGCTCGAGGCAGAGCACCGCAGATTGAGCGCTCCGTTCGTCAGAAGGAACGTTGCATGTACCGTTCGTCAAACGACCTCCTCTCTCTCTCTCTGCTCAACTTTTTGTATGAGCAGATGGAGGACCCACAGCACGTCGTCGTCGCCATCCTCGCCATCCTCTCCCCGACCACTGCTCTCGCGTCATGCAGAGGAGAACGATGAACGCCACCAAAGGCACGGTGATGCCCACATAAGCCGCAAACAGCCTCGCACCAGGCAGGAATTGGAACTCCGGCACATTCAAGATCGTCTGCGCCCACCATCAGCCGCTGATTCTCACTCAAATGGTCGGAAGAACTCACCGCCACCAAACTCGCCGGCAAAAACACCGAGCCCAACACCGCGATAAACTTCATGTCCCGACTATCCCTCTGCGTCGCCTTTGCAATACTGGACTGCAATCGGATATCCCGCTGTTGAACCAGACTATACAGCTAATCCCCCATTCTTCATCAGCACATCTCCACCCGAACTCGGCCGGGAAAAAGAAAAAGGCGATTATCCACCAGCGTCGACACGTTCTCCACCCGGTGGATATGATCCTTATCCCTCGCCATGAGGCTGTTCAGCTTCTGCCACGTCAGATCCACCCACTGCCGAACTTCCGCGTGGACTTCCAAGTACCCTTCGTTCGGCACCGCAGCGGAGAGGAGGACCTCGTGGGTATACCTCAATCCCAGCTGGATCGCGGCGTGGTAGGATTTCCAGAATTCATACCTCCCTTTGCGACTGACTTGATCCCGACGACAGCTGGCGAGGAGGTCAAAGAGCTGGATCCACGAGTCCTGCTGCTCAGACTCGGAACCGACATCCACAAGGGACTCCGATGTGGCGGCCCTGCTCATCTGCGCCATGGTATGCTCAAGAGTCTGCAGTCGGCTTTTGATCGAATTCCGCCGTTCGATGCCCATGTGCAAGACGGTCTCGAACATGATGCCGGGGAGCACCATCGGGTGGAAAGAATAGTGCTGGAGGGATTGGAGGTCTCCCACGAGGTGTTGACTATCCAGCTTTTGGTCGAGACTGCAGAATACCGCGGTGTCCATGGTCGAGGCGTGGTGGGAGAGCGCGAGGGACCAGTCGCCTTGTTTCATGGTGCAGTAGACGATCAACTGGAAGGAAGTGGGTGTGCCGGTCGGGGAGAGGGTGGTGTGGGCTTGAGCGGTGGAGAGGAAGCCATCTGCGATTTGGAGGTACGATCGTGGGAGGTTGAGAGCGTCGGAGATGGTGTTCACCGAGGCGGCGGAGTGGAAGGGTAGGGAATCGGGTTGGCCGCTTGTATGCGACGGGCGGGTCCGGTGGAGGAGGAGCCGGAGCCGACTACTGGTCTTGTTGCACGGAGTGGGACTTGATGTGAATGCTGGTGGGAGATGGTCTTTTTCCTCGCAGGCGGATTGGTGATGTTGTTCGTGCGAGCTTTTGAGATGCTAAAGGCTCAAAGATCAGTTCCGAGTGTACCTCGAGAAGCTGTTGATGCTTACTGTGTCCGAACGAAAGATGTGATACTCGCAGTCCTGCGCGACGAATCGCCCATCTTGCGCGGCCCGGAGGAGAGTCTGGTGCTGTAATCGCTCCATGACCGGAAAGTGTTGAGCCAAGGAAGCCTGAAGACATACCGGCTTCGTAGAGGCCGCCCTGATAAGAGTGTGCATGTTGACGGTGCCTTGTTGTTGTACAAGGCGGAGTCGGCCATGGGGGGCTGAATTAAGCGATTATGCTCCTGCAGGAAGGCGGTAGCGTATCCGATGAAGGCTGGACTTCTATCGCTGTGGCCTCGGTCAGCTGAGTGGTGCTGTGTCTGGGCCCTCTGGGGAGCATATGAGTTCGTAGTGACAGATGGTCACGAACCGCGAACCTAGGTCCGTCGATACAAAAACATCACTAGAGATAGCGGTCTACGCTTATTTACACTCGCCAACGCAGTCTTTCCGAGATCGCCTCTCCAAGCTGCCGTCTCAAGCGCAAGCTCATCGACCGTGGTCCATGGGCGCCTAGAAATCATCTCGGTCCTTCGGCCGTTCTTCAATTCGCCGTCGGGTGTCGAGAAACCGTCGGCTTTTTGATCGACCGACAACGACTAAGCCACTTCTCGAGCTTCTCAATGGGCATCACTCTCGGATGCGTGTGCTTGTGGACATCTCTGAGATGCTTCAGGAAAGCCGCTTCGTCGTCGAAAGCGGAGACTCGAAGCTCTCCGCAATGATCGGAAAAACAGGTCCAGTCAGCTGCGTTCTCATTGTTGAGCCGCTTGCAGGGCACTTGCAAGGCGAATCCGTGGTCGGACATGGCGTGACGGCGGAGTCCGCCTCGAGAGTCAAATGGTGGCGCCTGACACGCTCGCAACGTCTCTTCTTCTATTTGGCCACAGGTGTAGACCACATGCAGAGCCTTGCGTTCCCAACGTTCGGTTTTGGCTCGGGCGTTTCTGGTGTCGACGAGGATCTTTGCGCACTCTTCCAGGCGATTCGCCACTGTCTCGCTGTCCATATATTTGTTGACGATTGTCTCGATCTGATGCTTCGTTGTCCCGCCATTGTCGCCTTTCCATTCTCCAAGCTTGATGTCCGACAACTCCTCTTCCAGTCCGGGAAGTACGCCGCGGGCGGGGACGTCGAAACGAAAGTACTCTATCCTGAGGGGATCGTCGTTCCGAAGACCGTTATTTTTGTCGTTGATGCTTGATTCGAAGTCTTCATGCTGAGTATGAGAGTTGAGCAGAAGCTTCTTCAGCGTCTTGAATGCGTCAAACATGTTGGTAATGTTGTGCGGGATGACCTGGTGAAAGAGACCAGTCTTTCGTTCGCGGTCCGATCTCTGTCCTGTACCTATCGAGATGATGAGTTTTGGCCGATGCCGCCAGTGCATCTGCTCGACCTCGGTAAAAGCAAGCTTGACGGGATTGTTGTGATTTGCCACGGCGCCGTCTTGGTACACAGCGCCTTCGTACTCCAGCGCCGAGAAGAATCCGGGTGCAGCACTGGTCGCTCGGCCAGCCACCCAGAGTGGGACATTCGATGCCGGCCCTGGATTGTGGTGCTCACTCAATTTCTCATTGGGATCAGACCGGAATTGTGGAGCAGTATGGTCATAACTTCTAAACAGGAACGTCTTCATGACTTTGATCCCACCATGAGCCACGACCACGCTGAAATCGTCAGCACTTACTTGTAAAAGCTTACAAATGTACTTACGTGCGTGCAACGTCGGAGCTCTCGGTTCTCATGAGCACTTTGTCTGCTCGCGCTTTCACGTCTCTGTTCTTGATATTGATGGTTCCATTTACAGCGCAGACTTGCTGAATCACATCTTGCTGAGTGGTTCGTTGAAGCGCGGCATCCATTAGCCGCGAACTGAAGCGAGATCCCATGGATCCAAGCCGTTTCAGATATCGGCTCCTCTGAAAGACACTGCATCCGACGTCGTTGTAGTTGTCCAGAGCCTGTTGTACATCCATTTGCAGACGACCAAGCATGATGGCGCTCAATCTGCGAGGCATTAGACCACATCAAGTAGATCAGAGTTGCTGTAAGGCCCTTACCCTCCGGTGCTGGTACCGACAAAATAGTCCACGTAATGATGTGGCAGAAACTCCTTTCTCCATTCTTCTGGGATGGCATCGTTCCTTTGATCGTCCATGTTCCAGTCGTAAGACGCACTGCAAAATCGAGGTAGCCGGATATCTTGGACACTATCGGAGATTGGCGGGTTCTTTTCCATGCGTTTCACTTCGTCCATGAGTCTCTTGAGCACATGCAAGGATGCATATCCCCGGACACCGCCTCCATCTATGGTTCCACGTCAGCTATCTCAAGCATCGTTCGTGCTGTGCGACAATTGTCGTGGCTGCTCACCTAAGGAGAGAATTATCTTGCGCGACCATGGACTCTCGGAATGTGAGTCTGAGTTAAGCGAACTTTCCCATGCTGGCCATCCCTGGAGCGTGCTGTTGTCCGACCGCGCCGGAGACTCGGATGGTGGCATGGGATCGGACCCCATACCGAAGACGTAGCAGCCAGAGTGGTCTTCGAACCGTCTGGGACTCGTGCAACGATATATGCGAGCACCGCAACCGCGGGCAATGAATTATCGCCATAGAGTCGTAAGGATGGACTCGCGAGGTGTATAGCATTCGCGTATGCATTGTTGGGCGGAGCCGTGCGTTCGCGAGCTACTCGAGCATCCCAATGTGCTCTCAGCCGCCAGCTCGACGCTCAGAAGAAGCCCTCGGGTCTGTGTATGCTTCCCATGTGCAGACCAGGATTCTCGCCGGTTTGCACATGAACGAGGATCCATTTTTGATAAGGCACGGCCGAGCGTCTACATGGGATCAAGCGGATTGCGAGATCCAGTATCGCTGCGGCTCATTGAGGGGCTGTGGCGTTGTGTGGCAGCCTCCACTAGCACAAGCGATGACAGCCTGGGAGCCTCAGGCTGGCGATTTTGCTTGAATGGGTGCTTGAACGGGCATGTGTCCTCGGTGTGGTTCGTATGGCAATGCCGAGGGACATCCGACGTTATCATGCTGACAAGAGTGACAAGAGTACAGTACCAGGTCAGCTGGACACAACGGCACTGGCTTTCGCGCCTGCATGTCATCTGAGCGGCCTCTACCCGAATCCTCCGGGATTGACTTTGGCAATTCCAGTTTCTGCTCGACGTGTCGGGCTGTGTAGACTGAAGTTGACCTCACCTGCTCCGTCATCGCATCGTTTCAAAGCATCGCGCTCTTCCGGCATTTTCTAGTGCAGCCTTCTCCAGCGCTTGGTGCTGACTTCTGGACCACGCACAAAACAAGCCGATGAGGCAAGACACTGTTGTGAGACAATTTTGCGTTCGACCGCAGTGCCCATGACGAGAGCGTCATTCAACTCGGTTACGATGTATTGGTCGGCGCATACGCGAGGTGTCAAGGCCTCCAGCTGTAAGCGGGGTGTAAGAGAGACGAACGCGACCTCCGCTCCTCATGTTACTCCACTCCTCAAATCACAGTTAGCGATATGGCCACATGAACGTCCTGAGCACCGATGGGCCCAATCTCTTCGCGACAGCGCAACTGTGTAGTGAGAAATGACTCAGCGAGCGTACGACTACGACTCACAAGAGAGTAGACCTCTCGTCAGACGTCAGAGACATCGTGGACTTGGTCTCCTGCGAAGCCCCGTTCGCAGGCTGACCCTAAACTTTGGGTCGCCAGGAGACCGGGCCGCCTGCAGATTCGTCTGGTAGGTGTCTCGAGCCAACGAAGGCCTTCTCGGCAGGTTTCTCGCTTGTCGCATCATGGAGCACACCATAATATTCGGCCTTGTCACTCGGCGGTTGCGAGAATAGGAGCTGCGGAAGCCTCCACGCTGACGGCTGTTGACACGGCCCCATTCGTCCGCAATTTTCTTATATACCAAAAGGTGGTCTCCTTCACTTCCATGGAATTCCCGCATCCTGGTCAACGATTCTTTCGAGCGATACTCCGGGTCCAGTACCTTTAGCATCCAACGAACCCAAACATAATGCAAACAGCACAGCGCATCCTCGTGTACGTCATGGCCGACCACAGCGTCTCGCTAGAGCCTGCAGAGCTATTGAAAGGTCAGTAAGAATCGTACACTGCAAGCAAAAGTCCGCGGCTCCAGCTCATCTGCCCTCATGCCTAGGTCTCAAGCCTCTGGACGAAGGAAACATATCGCGAAAACCATGGATATCTGAGCAACGAATCAAGGCCCCAAGCGACAAACCCAGGGACAGTGATCCAAGCAGTGATGAGGAAGAGACCCAAGAATATATGTCGACCTTGGTGTTCAAGAACATCGCCAAGAACATGGGTTGGAAGCGTCTGACCGGCAAAGTCAAGACGTATCGAATATACGAAGATCCTCTTCTTTGATGGGTGCGGATCGGTCGTTGGAGGCCACACATCGCATGGATTCGGGAGTCTTGGATCGTTTTTGATTCAGCGATAGTTTCAATTGAAACGAGTTTCTTGCGCGCACTGCGAATCTGTAAGATCGGTTCGACAGTCTTTTAGAAGCATAGGTTCCGCCGTTCTCCTCCCGTCTCGTGTGATGTGCCTCGTCGGATACCCCTGCCTACCACCACCTCTGGCGGTAGACTGCGCCTCGAACCGGAATCCGGGCAGTGTCGTCGTCCGAGGTGTGCGACACAGTCTATGTTGGAAGGAGTCCGTAGGCCTGCAGGACATCCAGATATAGTACTCGAGTAAGTCAGCGCGGCTAGTGAATGCCCTCTTCGCACCTCGTGAATGCTCCTTTGCGCACTGTAAACAGAGTCATCGCGGTGACAATGTGCCGTGGATGATTCGAAGAAGGATGTGCTGGTTTGCTGAGAAGGCGGCTGGCTTCTTATGCATTGAGTATTGGTGATTGGGTCCGCGCATATGCGACTTGAGCACTTCGTAGATAGTCGGACCTGTCTTGGCATCAAAAACGCCTCGGTTCGATCATCCCAGCCTCCGCAATCACGATCACAAGCCAGGGTCATCCATCGTGAATCGAGCTGGGAATAACCATCCACGACGGTGAAGCAACGGTCTTTCACGGAGCACCAAAACACCGAGCCACTGACTCTCGTTTGCCATAACACTGCTGGTCAGATGTGGCACACACAAACACCGAAACAATGTCGTCCTCATCACGGCGTTCAAGCAGCTCAAACATCAGCAACATCTCCAAGGGACGTCCGATCGATCCCATCACACGAACCGCATTACGATATACCATTTCTCCGAGAGAGTACGAGCTTCTACACGCATACCTCATCTCTCGCGCGCCGGCCAAAGTCCAGAAGAAAACACCGAGTCCACCACGATATGAAAAGATTACAGCGAGCAGTTCGGAGGGAGGAGACTACAATTCAGCCGCCGTGCGAGCGGCATTGCGCGTATTTGTTGGCTTGTACTCCGTGTTGAAGGGAATTGAAGTCGTAACAGGAGCTATTGCAAAGCGAAGAGGTGGAGCTGCGAAGACTGTGAATGCGGCAGCAGCAGGGCCACCACGATATAAGAACGCGAGGGTTGCGCTGTCATTCTCTTCGATCCTGCTCTTCCACAGACTGCTGCATCGCTTCTTCTTACGGATACGATCTTCATTGCAAGAAGACAATGCGGCGCCATTCCGGAGACGAAACCCTGGCATCACCAAGGCCCTCACATCACAATTTACGCCAGCACTAGGCGCATCTCTCGCTGGGTTCCTCCTCGGCCTCTCACCCTCCGACCAAATGCGAGTGACCATCGCCATCTATGCCCTCTCACGCAGTCTAGAGTACGGCTACAACGCACTCGCAGAGAACGGCTACATCTGGGGCAAAGACAGCGAGTCCCGTCCGTGGTGGTTCGGCAGCTGGATGCTCGTCCCCTTCACCTGCGGTCAACTCCTCCATGCTTTCGTCTTCGACCGGGACTGCTTCCCCGAAGCCTTCGGCGCATTCATCCTCAAGCGCAGTCCCGAATACATCCAAATCCGACCCACCGACTATCCCTCCCATAAACCTTGGCCACACACCTTTGACATCGTCGACGGGCTCGCCGAGATTAGCAAACTAAAATGGCCACCGTTCGTCTCGCCAATCCTGTTCCCGAAGAACAAACAGACTCTGCCCGGCTCACTCGCCGTCCAACGTCTCGCTCCAATCACCGCTCCCGCGCATCCAGGTACCAAGCACACCTCCTGCGCGGTCCTTCACCCTCACGACCCCTCCTGCGCCCGCACATATCTCAAATACTGGATCACTGCATTCCCAGCCATTGCAAAGTTCTTCACCCTCTTCTACGGTGCTTTCGCTCTGCTAGGGTATAAATCTCTCATCGCCGCTCCCGCGCCCTTCCTCAATCGCGTGAGCAAGCGTATCCTTGCCATGTCCATATTCGTCGCCGGATCGATCGGTACATCTTGGGGTAGCATATGTCTGTTCCACACATTTCTTCCTCGAACGACGCTTCCGACACAACGCTGGTTCCTCGGTGGATTCCTGGGCGGAATGTGGGCATTTGTTGCAAGGCATAGAGAGAGGGATAATTTCATGTACAGTTTGCGGATGAGTATGGATAGTTTGTGGAAAGTGGGCAAGAAGCACGGCTGGTGGAGAGGAGTCAAGAATGGAGATGTGCTGGTTTTCGTGGCGAGTTTGGCGTTGGTGGATTTTGTTTATGAGAAGAACCCTGGCGCGGTGCAAGGAAAGGTGATCAGGAAGGGTATGGGTATGTTGAGGGGAGACGGCTGGATTGATCGAGCCGAAGCGACAAAGGCGGTGAAAGAGGAGGACGACGAGAAGAAGGCGCTCTAAGGGATCGTGTTGTCCGGGTGAATATTTGCTTGGGAAGCAGGACCGAGTCTGGGGTTTTGGAAGGACATGTGATACCCAGATTTTATGGCCTACGTACGTTTGTAAAGGCCGCGATAATGTCAATTGACTGATTGCCTGGCAGATTGTTGCCTTCTATTGGCAATACAGAGGACACGGCATGTGGCTTGAGCCTGCATAGACGAGGTTATATGCCCTCGAGGAGCGAGGCCGTCGCTCGGCGCCACGCTTTCGACGTTGCTGACTCTGTCGAATGCCCCGAGACTCAACCTTTACCATCTTGCGAGCGGATATTCCTGTTCGCCCACGAATATACATCGGCGCTACATCATGCGCGGAGACTGGAGAGCATCTGCAGAAAGGACTGTGTAGGTTGCAACGGCGAACCTGATAGGTCGAATATTCTAGGGACAAGGCTGAGGATCCGCAGCGTGCAGCCTCGCTGAGCCCTTGGCTTCTGGCCATAGTCAATATGCAGCCAGACTCGACGATGGCTGCAGATCGCAGGTACTCGGCACACGACAGTCGCACGGGCTCAGCCTTGTCGTCGTCGCACAGAGACTGCCATTTCCCCGACCTCCAAGATTGTCCGCTCTTCATGCGGCATTATCCTCTACTTGCGAGTCCCCTCTACCTCGAACCGCGTTCATGCCTACCTTCCAGAAAGGTGGATACCATCCAATTCCTGGTGCACAAGAGTTCAATGCTGCCAAAAACGGCGCAACATCCCACGTCGCAAGCCTTGTGCCGCACGAGGAACACCGTGGGATGAAAGGACGTCCGCCGTCGCAATCACGGTCGGGCCCTACGAGGACTACCAGGTTATCGTCGGCTCTTGCAAGAATTGAAGATTGGTGGATCATGGAGCTGTGCGACATCGTTGTCTCTGCCGGCGCTCTGGCTGGCATCGTTGGCATCTTGTACCACTACGATGGAAAGCCGCAACCCACTTGGAAGAATGTGTCACTGAACACAATCGTATCCTGGCTCAGCACGTTGACCAAAGTCATGGCTCTGATTCCAGTCCCTCGTGAGCTTTCGCAGCTCAAGTGGGTTTGATTCGCGGAGCGACGCCATGCTATGTCTGATCTTAGATATTTCGACTCAGCCAGTCGAGGGACCATTGGCAGTCTGACTCTTATCTTTGAGCAGCAGGGAAGGTAACGTCAGCGACCTTCACGTCTGGACTATATCGACTAATCTCTCAGTGACAGACATTTTGCTGTGCTTGCCCCATTGGCCACGATTCTTGCCCTCGGCTTCGATCCATTCATCCAGAATCTCGTGCACTATGCCCCTGAATTGACGGAGAATCTCGAATTAGCAGCTTATGTGGCGTATGGATCTGAGTACAGTGCAAATGGTATACATGCAAATGCGTCACCAACGAGAGGTTCCTGGCGTGAGTGTAGAGAACTTGACGGGATCCAAAGTTACCCTATTGACAAAACCTAGAATACCTCATCGATCCAGTCCTGAAGGCCAATGTTTACAGTTCGCTGTTCAATACAGACAAGTCCCAAGCGTGGGCTGATCCGCAATTCATCTGTGCTACCGGCAACTGCACCTGGGATCCCATTGCAACATCGGCAGTTCGCCCGAGTTGCAAGAGCTTTGCGTCGATGCTCGAAAAGAAATGCTCGGGGAGGCGGGACGATGAAGAGCAATGTCGGCTCATCCTTCCTCAGACTAGACCCGGATCCGGTCCACTCGGTCTTCGATGGGGTGAGTACCCTAGCCAGGAAGACGTGCCAATGAACCTGACGACAGAAGTCAAATGGCACGCTACATTCAGGGGAAATATTGCCGGTGGTTCACCTGATGATGGCTGGGGGCAGCAGCAACTCCACCGCTCTGACCACTGGTAAGAGTATCTCCAATGCTTCGATCATCGTAGCTACAGAATGGGCCTTTCAGATCTGTGCACGGAGCGTGCGCCCTCGGGTCAGCGGCGGAGTGTACGCTGAGGAGATGATCGACCTGTGGTGCGAGTCCTCGCAGCCCGGGCGCCCTGCAGACCATCTAGACCAGCACAACGATACCCCGAGTGGTTGGCGCCTGTTGGAACTCTGTCCGCCATGGAGCCACGACCACGGCATGTACCCTGGCCAGACCTTTGGAATCGCTGCGAGTTCGATTGAGTCTCTCCAGGGGTTCATCACAGGTATCTTCGTTGGCTCTTTTACGGCATCGCTCGGCCTGCTCTCTATGAATCGTGATACGCGCCGACCACTCTACGCAGCACAGGACGTGCTTGGCTCCATGTTTTTATGGCAACTTCGCCGGCTGCTCCGATGGAGACGATCCCCTCGTATGTGCTTCGAACAACGCCGCAAGAGCAATGACAAAAACGTTCCGAGACAGGGCTGACATCCCCACCATGGGCAGGACATCGTCCATGGTCAACTTCGTGCGCATGAAATGGATCTGGATGGCGCTTACTGTTCTGGTATGGTTCCTAGCCCTCCCGACCTGTACTGGTACGTTGTGGAAAAGCTCTCGAGCGAAAGTGCCTCACTGGCGTGAAGACATCCTGCCGCTGCTGTTCTCGTTCCGTGAAATTGAACAGGAGACATCAGAGGCCACCGGTGCGGCGCGGTCGAATGCCACGGTTCCGGAGTCTTGTGCCGCTGTCCAGGTTCAGCTGCATGCAAAGGACGATCGTTACCGTTTGTCGTAACCGTGAGAGGCATATTGGTGCGTTGGCATCAATGGATCAGCTACGGGCCAGCACAGATGATGGCAGAAACTTCCGGGGGAGTGCGAGCCCGGTGGATGGCTTGAGGAAAAGAAAATCGCCCTCAAAAACGTTAACCGGGTCGAGAACGGAAAAGCGGCTGAGTGGCGATATCATGTAGCTTCATAGTAATAATGCCTTCAAAGCAAGTGGTGATTTCTCTGCACTCCTGCCGGTAGCCGATGTCTGTGGAACTCCGAGGGTCGACGTTCCATCTGTGTGGCTCTCTGCTATGGCCTGCTGGACCAACATATAATTCTTGCCCTATCATTGGCATCTTCGTCTATGCACCGATGCCAGCCTCGCCCCCTATCCATTCCCCCATCATATTCAGGGCAGAATTCCACGACGCTGACACGGTCATGCCATCCGATCTCAGATTCCATCGAGAACGGATCGTAGTCGACGCTACTCTTCATGCCAAAGCAAGAGGCTCGCGACCTTCAGACCACCATCGTACACCGCTCAAAAGTTCGGCGACAACATATCATACTTGACACAATTCTCCACGCTCTCCACGCTCGCCTGCAAAAACTTCCTCGCTTCGAGCCCCGCCCAGACTTTCACCATTGACAGATCTCCCGATTGGAAGATGGACTTGCTGGACTGGGCGCCGAGTTGGCGGAGGATGGGGAGGGCTCTGCAGTTACACAGTCGTTAGCAAAACGCACTTGAGTCAAGAGAGATGAGGGGGAACACGCACCCTGAGAACAAATCCATCTCCGGATCCAGGTTGCGACCAATCCCCTCCAGCAACAAAATCGACAATACAACATTGACGAAATCGCCCTCAAGCCGTACGTGGTGAGATCTCACCATATCCAAAACCTCATTCAAAATATCCCCAATTTTAATATTCCCCAGCGCAAAAGTCCGCGACTTCACACCAAGTACCAAATGCTGCATTCTCAACGCGAATACCTCTTTATCCAGCACCGCGTCGGGTTGGCGACATCGTTCGACCATCAGGTGACCCGCTTTGTAGCCATCGAATTCAGCGACGGCTTTGAACAATTCGAGGAAATTCGCGCGGTTGGTCTCATTGAGTTCCGTCACGAGGCCCGTATCGATGAAGATGAGTTGGGGACGGTAGCCTTCGCGGTCGATTTCCTTAAGAGTGTTGAGCCAGCTCGGCTTGTCGTGGCGATGAGGGCGGAGGCGAGCGAGGACTTCCTCGGTGACGTCGGTGGATTCTTTCACTTCTTTCGTCTTGGTGCTCGGCTTCTCCTCTCCGCTGAGAGAAGGTACGGGGAGATGCGGAGCGCGGTGTTTGAGCGTGGCGGGTTTATAAAATCGCACCATGATGTTGCCCGGGTGGAGGTCGGCGTGGATGAAGTTATCCAGCAACAGCATGTGGAGGAAAGCATCGAGACCTTCTTCGGCGATTTCCTTCTGGAAGACGCCGCCGCCATTGTCGAGGAAGTGTTCCATGGGAATTCCCGTGGCGAATTCTTCGACCAGGACTTGCCGGGAGGTGTATTGGGTGTAGGGGTAGGGGAACCAGGCGGTGGAACGGTTGCGGAACTTGTTGCGGAAAAGGGTGAGGTTGGCGGCTTCGATGCGGAGGTCGAGTTGGAGACGCATCATTTCGCCGAATTGGGCGACTTCGTCGGGAAAAGAGAGCCATTCCATGGTGGGGATGGCGTTGATGACACTGGCGAAGAAGGACATGATTTTGAGATCTCGTCGGACGATCCGCTCGATCTTGGGGTGGAGGACCTTGATCGCGACGTATGTCGAGGGTACGCGGTGCGGTGTGCTCTTCAGTAATGGATCCACGGTTCGCAGTGCTCTCGCCCTCATCGTTTGCGGAACGTCCTCAGCATCATCCTCCGCCGCCGCCAGATCTGGCTTCAGCTTCGCCTTGTAGACCTGAGCAATAGCACCCACTCCTAACGGCTGCTCGTGAAACTCATCAAAAATCTCCTCAAAAGGCATGCCAAACGCCCTTTCAATCGTCTTCTTCGTAACCTTCAACGAATGCGCCGGCGCGTTTGAGTGCAGCGAAGACATGATCATGCACATCTCTGTGGGAAAGATGTCCGTTCGACTCGCCGCCCACTGTCCCAGCTTGATGAACGCAGCACCCGCCCGCTCCATACTCGACACCAAAAATCCATACCACCACAGCGTACCCCCTCGTTCATTATCCCTATCCGGCCTCCTCGCGCCGAACCATATCGCCGGCACAGACACCAACACCGGCACGAAAATCACCACCAAATGCAAGAATCTCAACCCCGTCGCCAAAGGTTCCCATATCCACTCGTCCACAAATCTGTATATGCCCACTCGGATTTTGTTCGAATTCTTCAGTCGATTGGGGACTTGCTCCGCCAGCTCCTTTCTCGACTCCTCCAACATCCGCTCCTCATGCGTGAGGCCATCGTCGTTGTCGTCGTCTTCTGCGATCTGAACAAAAGCAACGGGACTGAGGGCTGCGAGGAGTGCGCTACCGCCTTTGACGGGTGAGGGCGTGGCGCCGAAGTTGGAGCGGATGAATTGAAGGAGAGAGGTGGGGTTTGTTCTTCGGCCGCCGCTGTGGGCGCTGTAGTGGATGTGTCGGAGGATTTGAGGGCGGAGGGACGGGCGGGCGAGGGAGGAGAGACACGTTCGCGCAAGGGGAAGGGCGGCTCGCATGGTGGGTGAATGAGGGCGAAGGGTCACCGGCGCAGTGCTGTTATCATGGTGAGATGGCGGGAGATGTGCTGGAGGTGGGTGTGGGTACAAAAGGCTGTCATGGAAGTGTTGTTGAGACTGTTGATGGAAGCTCGCGTCGTAGCAATGACGTATCGAATCCTGGTTCTTCCACGTGCGTTCTTCACATGCAAATATTCGAGATGCCTGTCAATATACCACGGCAAAGAATGTCGTCGTGGAGCGATCGACTGAGCCTCGAAATGTTGAGACCTGATGTTCGATTGTACCCTCCAACGAATGCAGTATGTACAATATCATATGGCTCTCCCTTGCTCCAAGCTCTCGGCACTCATCTTCCCCAACTTAATCCTCTCCTTCGCCAACCTCTCCCTCTCCAAAAACTCCGCCTGCTCAACCCGACTCTTCTCCACATCCACAAAGACGAACAAGAACGCCGCGCTGGCCAAACTCAACGCAAACAAGAAGTAAAATGGCGAGGAGTTATTACCCGTGCGATCGATAATAGCCGAGGAAATGAACGGTCCAATGAACGAGCTCGTCTTCCCGATAATGCTAAACAGCGAGAAGAAGAGAAACTCTTTGCCGCGGGGAGTGACTTCGGAGATCATCTATCGCAGCCAAGTCAGCATCAATCCAGCCCTGCCAGAAAGAGACCAGGACTACTCACCGTTTGACTATAACTATACCAAGGACACACAAACAGCCCATAGAACGTCTGATACACCCACACCTCCCACTTATGATGGAACCCGAAACTTTGCGTCCAGATGCCAATCATGCCCCACCCGTCCAGCAGGATGATGCCCACGGCCACGGCGTTGAACATGGTTTTCGTCGACAGGTTGTAGCGTTTCTGGATATTCCAGAAAGCGAAGATGCCGACGGCTTGCGCGACGATGCCGACGATGAGGAGGTAGGTGAGTTGTAGGGTGTTGTAGTTGACGATTTCGTATTGGAGGGTGGCGATGACGGTCACGGTGGTGTTGAGGGAGTCGCCGAGGAGGAAGTAGCCTGTTCAATCTGTTAGGAGGTGTCCACTTCGCCAAATATTCGCTGGACTTCAGAGACTCACCGGTGAGGTAGAACAGCGACTGTCTCAAATGCCAAATCTCCTTCATCGCCCGCGTCAACTGCCACAATCCCGCAATCACAATGTTCATTCCCGGATCCTGGCCTGGCCGTCTCTTCTCCAGCACAAACCACGGAATCGCCAATAACAACCACACTCCCGTCGCGAACGCAATCAGCACCGACAGACCATAGTTGTTCCGCTCGACACTGCGATTGACATCCACGCCGAACAGCACTCCCACAATCACCGCCAGGATGACCACCTCCCCGACACTCTGCACGTAAAACGCCATATTGCTCAACTCGTTCCTCTTCATACTATCCGCATGATCGTACTCTTTCCTACTAATCTTCCCTGCCTCGAACTCCTGCGCGCGATCGCGAAGCTCGCGTGTATTCCGAGCGAGACCCGAGAAGGTGGCCGTCCAGTATGTCAGACATAACTGGTAAGCGATCAATCCGACGATGTACAGTCCCAACCCAGTCTGCCAGTCATCGACGGTGTGAACGCCCAACCACCCGAATCCAATGCCCCACGCGACCAACGATAGCACGATCAGGATGTTCGGTCGGAATGTGCCAAAGTCCGCGTACGAGCCCAGGATGAGGAAGATGACGATCTGGACCGCGAAGCTGATTCCATTGCACAGCAAGATGACCGAGTTGATCGTGCGGTTCGAGCCTGCGAAGGGCACGATGGTGTTGTCCGGCCCGCCGATTTTTTGTGCGTATTGACTGAGGAGGTTTTGTGCAGCGGTCGGCGCGAAGTTGAACAGCGTCAGGCCATTGTTGCCGATGTAGTACGAATAATATGACCAAATCTCCCAGCGGGAGGTTTCGTATGCGGGGTCGAATTGGTCGGGAGCGATTGGGGGTGGGTCGGAGAGGGTGTCGTCGTGGATGGAACCGTTGGAGTCTTTGATTATGGCGCCTTTCGAGGGGTCGAGGGAGGGTGCGACTGCGCCGGGAATGCCGGGGTCGGGAACGGACATGGTGAGTTGTGGTGGTCGTGAGGGGGAATGCTGTGATTAGAGATAGTGGAGGAGCATTGGAGTGGGAGGTAGAGATAATGAACGAGAGACGACGGATCGGGCGAGATCTGTTCAATGTATACAGGATGTTGGTGAGGAGGAGGAGGAGGAGGAAGAAAAGATACCTTGACCTATAGTCGCTTCCAAATCATCGTAAACAGAGCGCCACGCTCACGGTGGGTGGCAGTTGCCGCGATGGTGATCTCGACCAGGAGCTCTCTCGGACTTGACGTCGTCCTCAGCCTCTCACAGGCCCGCAGACTCGGCCCATGGTGGAGCTAAGATTGGACGGACAGGAAGGGCATGTACTGTATATCCTGCCATGAACTCTGTTCGGATTGTGCTCAATGGATGCCGATAAGGTCTTGTCGTCTCGTCGGTCGGATCGGTGGTTGCGAGCGCTTCTTTGGACGTCGCCCGACGACGTCTGCATCTTCAAAGATGTTGTCGTTCGTTCAGCTCTTCGTGAAAAGTCTTGCATCGGGTTGGCAAAAGCTTGGCCGTTATCTACCTTTATCCCTTGCACGCCACGATCGGGCGCTCCGCAAACGCAATTTCTGCCTCGTGGCGAGAGCGGGGGAAGTTCACAGGGCTGAATCTCAACGGCAAGGATGACTTGTTCACTCACTCGAAAGGTACCGAGATCGTGGTGAGATGAACTATATGATGATCACAAGCAGAGCTCATGTGGGTTGTTGCTTGGACGCATGTTTGCATAGCGTCTGACGTCTGTAAAGAGCTGTCCTGAACTTTTGGCTGTGACGGAAAATCGGCAACACAAGTTCACTCGGCGTCTTGATATGTACACCCTCTGGTTCCCGTCATTTGCTGGACCAACGAAGAGCTTCTTCACGTAGCACTCACGTGCTCTACAAGCACGCAATAGCATCCATATATGCATCCTACTATTGCTCGAGCCAGTGTCGCACTCAACAGTCCAGAAGTACTTCAGCCTTTACAGCTGCTCTTCATCACGACCGAGGTATCCTTTCGCCGCCTTTGTCACATCCCTCCCTGGACAGCGAGCTATTGTGACCATGACTACTGCACGTAGTTCGTTGCACGTTGCCGAACTCAGCTCTTTCGGCCTCCTTGGCTCTGTCCGTTAAAGCCGGCCTCGAAGTAAATTACATTTCATTGGCGGGCGTTCTTCGAGATCTCGGTTGGTAGCGAGATTCCCAATAGACGAAGACATTGCTCTCCGTCTGTTTCCGGTGTATTTCTCGAACATGAAGTTCAAGTGAGAGTGAGACGTGTCTTCTTGGACAGGATGCGCGATTTACTAGCGCCGGCCGCTCCCGAGAGAGATAGCACCACACTCCGTCATACCTCCTGTGAATTTACGGTGCGATATCGGCTTCGCTTTTACCAGTCACAAACATCAGACCTTCCAAACAGCCATCTTCGAACCTGACTCACGATCTTTGAAACCATTGGCGCATCATATGCCGCGAAGAGTCGCATATAAGAACTGTTCCATGAAAAACTTCTGATCTATTCGAAACAATTTCAAAAAGCCGCTCCAATGGCTGGCGATACAAAAGATGTCCGTCCGGACCCAACCTCAGACCTACGGTGGTCCGACTATCGCGGAGCAATCCACGAAATCTTCGCCGCCAACGCACTGAAGCATCCAGATCGAGCATGCGTCGTGGAAACTGCATCATCAACATCTCCCGAGCGAAGTTTCACTTACAAGACCATCGACGAATCCTCCAACATCCTCGCACATCATCTCGTCAGCAATGGTGTACAGCGGGGAGAGGTCGTCATGGTGTACGCACATCGTGGCGTGGATCTCGTCGTGGCGGTCATGGGAGTGCTGAAGGCGGGAGCGACTTTCAGTGTGATTGATCCGGCGTATCCTCCTGACAGGCAAATTATCTATCTGGGGGTCGCGCAGCCTAGGGCGTTGGTCAACATCGAGAAGGCTACGACAGACGCTGGACAGTTGGGTCCGACCGTGCGGGAGTACATCAGCAACCATTTACAACTTCGCACAGAGGTCCCGGCTTTGAAGTTGCAAGATGACGGTACTGTTGTGGGAGGCTCGGTGGCAGGCGGCTCAGATGTTCTTCAAGATCAGATCTCCAAGAAGGCAGATCTGCCTGGCGTTGTGGTGGGGCCTGACAGCACTCCGACGCTCTCTTTCACATCTGGCTCAGAAGGTCGACCAAAAGGTGTCAAAGGACGGCACTTCTCGCTCGCTTACTACTTCCCCTGGATGTCTGAACGGTTCAATCTAACCGAGAACGAGCGCTTCTCTATGCTTAGTGGAATTGCACACGACCCGATCCAAAGAGACATCTTCACACCTCTCTTCCTGGGCGCAAGTCTGATCGTACCACCAGCAGAGGACATCACATTCGACAGACTAGCAAATTGGGCAAGCGCCAACGCTATCTCGGTCACTCATCTCACACCCGCCATGGGTCAGATTCTCCTCGGAAGCGCAGAGCCTAAGATTGAGACTTTGCGAAATGCTTTCTTCGTCGGAGATGTCCTTCTAAAACGCGATTGCCGACGACTGCAGCAACTTGCGCCGAACTGCAGAATCAAGAACATGTACGGCACTACAGAGACACAAAGAGCTGTCAGCTTCTACGAAATCCCAGCTTTGAACGAGGATGCGGGCTACCTCGAGAAGATGGGCGATGTCATCCCAGCGGGAACTGGAATGTTGAACGTCCAACTTCTGGTCGTCGATCGTGAGAAGAAGGAGCGACAATGTGAGGTTGGCGAGATTGGTGAGATCTACGTTCGTGCAGGTGGTCTTGCTGAGGAGTACCTTGGAGATCCTGCGAAGAACGCTGAGAAGTTTGTTGCCAACTGGTTCGTGGATCCTCAGCGATGGGCCACAGAAGACAAGCAGCGAGTGGCTGAAGCTGAGAAGTCAGAGCCGTGGAGAGAATGCTATTTCGGTCCTCGAGATCGCATGTACCGCTCTGGCGATCTTGGTCGGTACATGCCCGATGGCAATGTTGAGTGTGTTGGCCGAGCAGATGATCAAGTCAAGATTCGTGGTTTCAGAATCGAGCTGGGTGAGATTGACACGCATCTCAGTCAACACCCTCTGATTCGTGAGAATGTCACCCTTGTCAAGCGCGATCACAACGAGGAGCAGATCCTCGTTTCATACTACGTACCTGACATGCAGAAATGGAGAGAGTGGTACACTGAGAATGTGGATCAGAAGCAGCAACAGACTGGTGCGGGAGGCATTCGACGAAGAGTATCAGCAAAAGAAACGATGGGAGTGTCGGAGCGGATGAAGATCTTTGAGCTGTTGACTTTGAACGCTCGTCAACGCCTGAAGGAGAAGCTGCCCACTTACGCAGTGCCGACGCTCTTCATTCCTATGCTGCGACTACCTCTCACACCAAACGGAAAGGTCGACAAGAGAGCACTGCCATTCCCAGAGCAAGCCGACATCCTAGGAGCCACATCCAAAGCAGACGACATTGACGCTCGAACCGAGACAGAATCCGCATTGGCTGAGATCTGGGCCACACATCTCAAGACTCGCAATCAGACCTCAGAAACTCTGCCCAGAGACACCAGCTTTTACGATCTTGGTGGAGACAGCATCATGACTGTGCAGATCGTCCCCAAGATCAACCGTCGCTGGCAAGGCGCAAATATTCCCATGTCCGTCATGGCAGGTGGTCAGCCGACACTGAAAAGTGTCGCTCGTTACATCGACCGCTCGCTCAACCCAGTCGATCTTCGCTTGGATGCTGGTGACGACCACGACGAACAGCAGATCGAGCACTACTCCAACGACCTCCCCACCCAGATCGCAGCACTTCCACCAACCATCGCCAGCAGCCCAATGCGTAGCTCCGAAGGCGGCATCAACATCCTCCTGACTGGTGCTACTGGCTTCTTGGGAGCCTACATCCTGCACGATGCCTTCATGCGTAAAGCTCCCAACCACGTCTACGCCCACGTTCGCGCCTCCTCCGTCGAAGCCGGCACCGAGCGCATCCGCCAAACTTGCACCGCCTACGGTCTCTGGCACGACTGGTGGTCGACCGAAGGCAACCTCGAAATCATCATCGGCGACCTCGAGAAACCTCAACTCGGCATGTCCTCCGCCGACTACACCCGCGTCTCCAATGAAGCGGATCTGATCATCCACAACGGCGCCCGCGTGCACTGGCTACACCCCTACTCCACCCTCAAAGCCGCCAACGTGCTCTCCACCCTCGAATGCATCCGTCTCTGCGCGACCGGCAAGTCCAAACGTCTAGCCTTCATCTCCTCCACCTCCGCCCTCGACACAGAACACTTCTTCAAACAATCCGACTCCGGCACCCCCGTCTCGGAATCCGACACCCTCGCCACTTCCGCTCAAGGTCTAGGAACAGGCTACGGCCAAACAAAATGGGTCTCCGAATGTCTCATCCGCGAAGCCTGCCACCGCGGACTGAACGCCGTGATCATCCGCTCCGGATACGTCATGGGCCACTCCCAGTCGGGCGTCAGCAATACCGACGACTTCCTCGTGCGCATGCTGAAGGGTTGCATTCAAGTCCGCGCCCGTCCGGACGTGAGCAATACCATCAACATGGTTCCCGTCGACCGCGTGGCACGACTCGTCAATGCGGTCGCTTTCAACGCCGAGTCGGGTAGTCTCGCACACGTCGATGCTCGGCCACGGCTGACGTTCAACGAGTACCTTGGTCTTCTCGAGGACTTCGGCTATACCGTCCCTCTCGTCCCGTATGCGGAGTGGAAAGCAAAGGTTGAAACCTACGTCGAGACGATCCCTCAGGCCGGCACTGACGAACTGGCGCTGTTGGGACTGTACCACATGGTCACGGGCGACTTGCCTTCGGCAACGAAAGCTCCAAACCTGGACGATGCGAATGCACAGAGTGCATTGAAGGCTGATGAGGCGGAGGCGGAGAAGGGTACGCCCGCTGCGGTGGATGGGGAGAGTGTGGGCAAGTATCTGGCGTTTTTGGCGAGGAGGGGTTTCATGCCGCTTCCGGAGGAGAAGGGAAGGAGGGAGTTGCCAGAGGTGACTTTGGCCAAGGAGCAGGTTGAGGCTTTGGATAGGGTTGGTGGACGAGGTGGTGGGAAGTCGTAGGCAGGAGGATGTAGATCGATGTATGATACAGCATTTTTGTTGGCCGGTCGTCCCGACTGGGTCTGTTCGTGATATCGACACTGGAGACTGGAGCCTGGAGGACCGGTCAAACTACGCAAGGGAACGGCCATCGCCCTGGTCATTCTCCACACTTGGACTCCACTGTCGTTGTGTCACCTCCATTTTACGGCGGCTACACTTCACAGTATGCTCTGTCACCAGGTGGCTATTCAGCCAATTCTTTATGAACACATCGGCAACGGCATGATTTCAGATGCAATCATTCTTTTGTATTCTCAGGCCTCCACGGGTTCCATCGCTCGTTCTAAGATGCCGAAGTTGGTCTTCCCAGGATTGGCCTCGCCCTATTACGCTGGCTTCGTGAAAGCGATATTCAAACTATCGGCGGAGAATAAACGAGCCATCGGAGCTGTATCCAAGCAAGTCGTCGACAAAGAATACGAAGCTCAACTGCGCGCCAAGTTCAACCACGATGAGAAATTGTGCACCCGCTATCTGCAAGAAGTACGTCAGACCTTTGAACATCAGCGTGGCATTACTGACCCCAACAACAAGATGAACTCGAACGCTTCGATCAAGGCTTTACGATATTTTCAAAAATCCTCCGGAGGCAAAGCACCAATCGCGCCGGAAGTCAAGGACCTTGTCCTACCGCAACTGCCCACCAGCACGAACCCGTCGAAGGAAAGTAAAGTTACGAATTGGTCCCGTCAGACATACGAAGACTTCGCTAGGAGGACCGTGAAACGGAATCCTGGCGTTGAATTCACCAAGAGCCTCATGGACGGCGCGTTTCGAAGAGGCATATCGGAGTGGTCAGCTCGTGCCCGCGCGGCGCCCGATGTCAATCCTTCATTGAACAAGGCTGTGTCGAGAGTAGGAGGACTGCAATCCTGTATGTGGAGCGATGTGCTAATCATCTCCCAGTGTCTGGGAGCCGAGTCGAGACGGTATTGGAAGAATCGATAGTGAAGCGGCATGAGGCCAGATTGAAAAGAGTGCGGACACCTATCCTCGTAGTAGCTACCCCGGTTCGACCTCCACTTCGCATGGGACCTGTGCAACCCCTATGGCGGCTACGCATAGAAAGTGAATATGATTTCATGCAGGCAGCGTTCGGACAGAGCCGTATACGCAGTTGCTCCTCCTAATCTTCGACTCAACTTCCTCCTCCGATGCTTGACGCACGATCGTTTGATCTTTCCACCCCTGAGGAACCCTCGGTATGCGAGTTCCGTGAGGGAGATCTTCGGATTGTCTGTTCAGAACAGACGGTTGCTCGCAGCCACTAAGAAGGGGGTCATAGACGCAGGGTATGAGCGACAATTGCGAAGCAGTCATGACGAGAAGGAGTGCACTCAGTACCTCCAGGAAGTTTGTCTCTCGTGGCTTTGAGGGCTGCGGACCATGCTGACAACAGTGCTAGATGAGATCGACCGCATCCGTCGAGGCTTTGCAATCGCTACAATCAAGAGTGCGGCCACCTCGGGAGAGCGTCAATCTCAAATCGCCAACGTTACCCACTGGCAGGAGGAAACTTTCCAGAGGGAGTCAGAGCATAGGAAATGCCTAACCTATGCCGAGTCTGCGAGGAAGGCCGAGAAGATGAATGCAGAAGTGGACTTCACTAAGGATTCTATGGACTAAGCCTTTCCGAATTCACCAATTCGACCACTCGTGCTGCTCATAAGACCCGCTCAGATATTGGTGTGAACAGAGTGTTTCCGAGAGTAAGATCTTTTGAGGAGCTTGATGGAGAAGTACTGGCGAGACCGAGAATGAGATGCTTGCCCGCAGAGGAGGTCGACAGAAGCGTGAACGCGGCTCTAGGTGTACTGGCGTACTGACCAGATGCACACGATAGATGTAGATTCTTCTGGTCGAGTTGACGGAAGAACTCAAGAGTGGGGGGGGGATGAGGCCCGGCCATTTGTTTGCTGAGTCAGAGCCCGAGGCGCGGATCTCACTTTCCTTGGCCGTCGACTCGCTCCCTTTCCTGAACATCAACAACCCCGTTGAGCCTACTTACTTCACTCGTCGCTGCACCTCTCTATCGTCATTTGAACTGCACATCTCCACCGACAGCGATGGTCTGATCACCTGGGTCATCGTGGTGGGCGCATTCAAGTCATCTTCCACCGCTGCATACATGCGACTTGAGGGGTTGGTTATCGTCTGTCTCGTGATGCTACCATGATTGACAGACAGCCGTCCTACCAGGACGACCCGTCCGAGACCTCAGTAAATCAGTGCTTTGCTATCAACGACTCTCTTCCTCGCCGAATATTGACGAGGCTGGCGCTGAAGACCCTCGGACGATTATACAAATCCGATGGCGTTTGCACTCCACTGTCCAAGCACATAGTCGTCAAGTCAGGCCCTCGAGTACATCTGACAGAGGCAGCGACCATGAAGTTCGTCAAGGACAATACATCAGTTCCGGTGCCGACTGTTCATTGCTCGTTCACGCACAAAGGCCGCACATTTATTGTGATGGAGAGGACTCAAGGCACAGAGATTCCTTCAGTCTGGGGAAATCTTGCGGAAGCAGCTCATCACAGCATCTACTCGCAACTCAAAGTCATGTTTCAAGAGCTGAGGGCATTGAAACCAGGTCCGAACAGCGGAGTGGACAGTTGCGTCGGAGGTCCCTTGTGTGACTTTCGGATTACGCAGCGTCCATGCTTTGGACCATTCAAGTCTATACACGATTTCCATCTCTGGTTGCGAGCCGGGCTGCATCCATCCGAGGTGCAGCACAATGTGGAGGACGGCGAATGGCGCGACATCGAAAAGATGGCCGCAATGCAGGATGCACCATGGCCCCCTCCAGTCTTTACTCATGGCGATCTCAACCCGTTCAACATCCTCATTCGAGGCGACAGGGTTGTCGGAATCATCGATTGGGAGTTTGCTGGATGGTATCCGTGCTACTGGGAGTACACCTCCGCTTGGCATGGAAACGCTACGCGAACAGACTGGCAAGATGCACTGCGTCAATTCCTCGAGCAATACCCTGCGGAGCTGGATATGGAAAGGGTCAGACAGAGGTGGTGGGGTGAAATATATTGACGACATCATGCACGAAGTATCGATTACCATCTCATGTACAGGTCTCCTTTCACTCGAGCAGATCCCATGTCGGCCTTGGCTCCAACACAAGACCTCCCTGCCGATACCGTCCAGCAGCAGTCTTTGCTGCCACGTACTGCCTTGCTGTCATTTCGACTTCCGTCCAGTCCAGACGAGAAGTTCCTACAACTTTGTCGTCCTTCGCCAACTCTGCCAACGCACTGGCGACCCAGGTGCGGCATCTCCAATACGGATCATTCTGCACCACGGGAACGCCGCGTAGGATCTCCACCAGCCGGTCCTGGTCGGTTATCTTCGCAATAAGGATGCGAGCAAGCAGATTGTTCGTCGCTCGGACATTTGATAGCTCGGTCTCTTCGTACTCTCATCCTTCCATAGGCTTGTTTCGAACGTGGTATCGTTTGCCTGGCACTTCTGAGGACTTCTCGTTCTTCGGTCCGACAAGGAGACCCCAATGATACCTGTCGAATCTTGAGTTGCAGTCCAAACGGTGGTGCTCGGATCTCCTCACCTGCGCTCCTCGTTGTTGACAACTGGGGTACAGTGCGACATACAAACGAGGCTTGCCGGATGGCATTGTTCTTGAACTGTGTTCCGTCTGGGTAGTGCTTCGAGTACGCTGTGAGTCGACGAGGTTTCCTTTCGGTTTGGACACTGCAGCAAACGTTCCATTTACATATTCGCAAGCGCGGGCGTCACATGCCAGGCTCGAGTATGCCAAATTTAGATGAAGCATAGCAAGCAACTTCAGTCTATTACATTGATGAATCACAATGTTCGGTGGATCAATGTACAGGGTCGAACTGATACGCCCGCCGAAGGCCCGGCGCTTGCGGCGATGGCGGCACTGCGACGAGCGTGTCGTCCACAACAAGGATAGGATTACAATCGTTGTCAGCCAATCTGGCGTCAACATTCTGCTGCAACCGCCATGCTGGCACGAGCTCCAGGAATCAGCAGACGATCGAATGATCGATTGCTCTAGTGCCTCGTCGGCTTCAGCTTTCGCAGCTCGACTGGGCGCTTAGACTTCGGTGGACAACACGAGTGGACCTTGCGGTGGCTCAGGCCATGGGGAGCATACAATTTCGACAGAGGCACGGAGATAAGCCTGCAGTTATGCGATTGCACCGTTCTCGCAAACGATCTAGCAAGTCCGTCCTTCTGATCGATGACAGACCTCAATGCAACCTCTTCGCCAAGCAGCACCGCCTGTCAATTGCAGCTGTTCCTGCTGACATGCCAGAAAGGCGTCATCAACATTCCAGTGGATGGTGCAAAGAGGAATGGTATGATTGTGGACAAGAGACCATGGTCAACGAGTGGTCTATTCCTGACTACTATATCTGCTCATGTCGTGTTCCGTGCTCTGGCTGTCACACGATCTGCAGGTATATCGTACAACTCACCCGGATCATAAAAAGTACTCCATCCATGTATATCCTCACGTCTCTTGAACAGCAGATAATGTGCGCGCAGTCGGACGCAGTCCCTTTGCACGAGCTCCAGCCCTCGATACTCACTTCACCCGCTCCAGTGCTATGCCGTAGCCAACGGGTCAATCTTTTCCGGCAACTATTTCCAACATCGAGTGCCCAAACGTCCTTCAGATCGTCCCGCTACGCTGCGCCGAACGTGATGCTACATCGTGATACTAGTAATCCCGAGCTGTTCGAAAAGATGCAAATGCATTTCAAGGGGCCGCGCTGTCGACCATGTAGCAGCAACAATGACCGGGCGCGTATCGACCGTCCCTTTGACAGGGTATATCCAGCATGAAGTTCAGAGATCTGTAAGTCGTGTACTCGAACCTATTCGAGCCATGCGCCATGTATCGGGTTCTGGCATCACCCGCGACCGCCTGTGCATTGACCATGCCGGTACAATAGTATGGCGGAAGTTTCTCATCGATGTCCGGACCACGACGGAAGTCCGTCGCCTGCGAAGACCAGTCCGAGAGACGATTGATGTACTGATCAGGGGTGAGGAGGCCACGTGCAACGACCATCATCATGTTTGGCTCTGTGGATCGAACTTGGCTCCCCCATAGCTCCATCTGCTCCATAGTTGGACAAGGGAGTCTCCGGGAGAACACTCGGGCCACGACAGCGGATTGCGCCTCAGCGACCATGAAAGTGGCGGTCAACTTCGGTAGACCCACAAACGCAAGAGTGGGCATGGGCTTGTAGAAGATGTGCTCGAAGAGATCGGGCATGGCGATGCCGCGCTCGAAGAGCGGCTCGTTTCGGCGACTCAAAAAGGGGAAGTCGTAGAGGAAGCCGGTGCAGTAAATGATGTAGTCGAACCGTAGAGTGATTTCGCCTGGGAAATTCACAGTCATGTCGCTGGCATCGAAGCTCTCAATCGGACCGACATGATATTGGATAACATCACTGATCCGGCCATCGCTGCGTGTCGAGACCACGACATTATCGGTGAATGCGTGGATACGCGTGCTGATGTCAAGGCCAGATGGTCCCTTACCGACGATAAGAACGTTCTGATGAGGAGGTTAGCTGAGCAGAGGAGTATGGGAATGACTGCTGCTTTACCTTGCCTCTGTAGAATTCTGCCGACTGAAACTGGCTCGAATGCAAAATTGTGCCAGGATGCTGAGCGTCCCATTCGTCGCGGCCTGGCTCCGATTTTGGTATGTAAGGAGTATTGAAGTTCCCCGCGGCTACCACGACGCCATGGAAAAATAGCTTTGCCTTGGCAACGGTCTCGTTGTTAGTTTGCGTGTCCACTGTCCACATTCCAGACCCCGGAGTGTACCGCACATCGATCACTTGTAATCCGAGGTAGCAAGTCAACGACTCGTGTCCATCAGGCGACCGCTGAATGTCGTTGGCATAGCACTGAAGGTATTGCTTCACATTGTGGTTTGGGGGAAACAGCGGCGTCTCAACCTGCCACGACTGGTCGGTGAAGGTCATCATCGACCGGGCCACATTGGTTTCCAGTCCGTCATACATGAGCCCATCGCCGTCGCTAGTAAGTCCTTCTCCAGTCCAGACACCCCCCAGCTCGCTGCGGCTCTCGAAGATGGTCACGCTGAAGCCTTCGGCCAGGAGAGATTTGGTCGCTGCAAGGCCTGCCATACCACCGCCAATGACAGCGACTCTGGTGTTCTTCAATCCAGACATATTGGAAAATTGCGGGTGGTGTTGCTTCGACTGTGGGATGCTGAGGGAGGACAACAGTTTTCGAGATCGAGAACAAGTGCAATGTCTCGCGTTGCACTCGAGAGATTCGAGCTGTCGTTCGTGGACTGGATTCTGTCAGATATTATCTGGTTGGAAAAGGATGTGAATGCCGATAGAATGGAGGCCAATAGTGGTATGTTATCGTTTGTGTAAATTCCGATTTTGGTCGTTGACTGTATGTCGTTATTGAAGTGGCGATAGCTTGCTGTTCTGGAGAGCTGAACTTGTGGGAGGCAAACATGCCTTTAATACAACTTGACTGTCCATCGTAGCAACCCCTGGACTTCTGACCTCGGGCCATGAACATCTTCAGACATGTCTTGATGATATATTCAGAGTTGGATCCAAGACCTACCTGCAGCTGCAAGATTGCGGCAGCCACTCTCTGCAAAGCGAGAGACATGCCTCGGGTCAAGAGCAACATTGGCATATTCGTCCTCATCCAGCCTTCGGACTGACAAAGCATAGAGCAGCCATTGTCTTGCTGTCGTCGTAATGATAGGTCGTGGTTCCAAAGTGGCTCCAGCCGAGACGTTCATACAGCTTGGCTGCGACTTTGTCCTTCTCCAGCGCGAACAAGACAAGTCGTATATTCCTCTCATGACTCCACGCCACGGCCGCATCGATGAGCTTGCCAGCGATGCCTAGCCCTCTGCTGTCTGGGTCGACAAAGAGCCTTTCCAGTACAGCAACAGCGCTCGGATCATCGGGGTGTTTCTGCGCCCACAGTGCCACTGAGACATCGCTCTCGGGAGTCTTGCTGCTGGCTGCGACATGGCCCACGATCTGGTCGTCCTTTTCACATACCCATGCTTGCTGTATGCTGTCGCCGCTTAGGAATGATTTGGCTTCTTCGACGCCTTGCACCGGGTATCCGTCCTTGTCGTAAACTGCTTTCAAGACTCTCACACACGCATCTAGGTCACTGTCCGATCGGATCCGAATGGTCGACATGATTTACTCGGTATAGTTGCGATGAAAGTCCAGCCTAAGAGGTGTAGGTCGGACTGAGAGTGAGAGCGGAAGTAAATCGATGTAGATTCTCAATGAGAACAGGCCGCAGAAGCGTGATGATATCGACAAGTAAAGCTATACGTGAGCTAACCTAATCTGTCAAAGTGAGCCTTATCTAGAAAAGCTCCTTGGCACCAGTACGCGCTAGACCGAGCTCAATGTGCTCTCCCTTGTTTGACCTCCACAACATCTTCTTGCCCTTTCTCCGATACCCAGCAGCATGTCAACGCAATCAATGATCATGATCACCGCCGTCGGCCTCCACCCCAGAAATCCTTCTGGATCTGACCGGACAATGGCTCGGACTACTACTACAGTACTTCTATGTTTACCTCGTGCGGCTGACGAGCTCAGAGTTCCACCGGTCAGACGCTCCACAGCATAGCCGCTGCCCGACACATCTCATTACTTCTCCGTGGCTCTGGACAGTTATCTTTCTTCCTCTCGATCGTGCCACCAACACTTTCCTCAGCTCCAAATGCCTAATTTCTGGCTGTCGCTTCGTCATAGACGACTTGTCCCAAGGCAGTCTCCTGATGGGCCTCCAGGCCCTCCGCCGTGGATCACGCAGGAATCCGTGTACGCCTCGTTCGGCACAACAGGTATGTTTTTCGGGCGGATGTAGTGACCGCTCGAAACACAGCTTACCCTTCACAAGATATGTCTACTTCCATGGCGGGAACGGCTTTGAGCGATCAGACCCTCGTCACAGCATCTGCAACACTTGACATGCCAGCGTCAGGAGGCTCGGTCGGTAGCCTGACTCCCGTGCTTTCGAACAATGAGCCCATCTCTACGCTCGATGGGGCCGACAATTTGACCACAGACGGTCCAGAAGCATCTCCCGGTCAAGTGTCGAGTGCCAACAGCCTATCTGATCCGCCCAGCGAATCCTCTTCTGAAGGAATCTCATTCGAAGCCAAACTCGGGCTTGGTGTAGGCCTTGGCCTTGGCGTTCCAGTTGTTCTTGCCCTGCTGGCTTTTCTGATCCTCTGCATTCGTCGGCGCCGGCGAAATCGCATCAATCAATCACAAGCCGATCCACATCCAACTCGAGGCTCCGTTCGTAAAGTCCAGTCCGAGCTATCCATGGCCGAGACGCCGCTTCCTCAAGCTTCTCCGGCCATACCTCGATCCGCCGATGGTCTACAGTACGAACCCGTTCCTGTACCTTCAACAGGTCCGAGAGAATTCTTCTCTGACGACGACCTTGAGAACCACGAGTACAATCATGGTCGTCCGATTAGCTTTCCCACGCTCGAACGTCCACCAGCCATTCCTCGGAAACCCGTCAATAGAATTGTTGCGCCAGTCGAGGCCAACGAGCGACAAAGCCACGATGTGATCAATGATCAGCCTGGAGGCGATCGCAGAAGTCGTGCTTCCCTGGGAAAGCTCGATATCCCTAGTCCGCCTATCTTTGGCCACGCTAGGGTCTCGCCTGTCTCGCCGGTCTCCTCGCGAGAGGTTGCAGAAAGTTCCGTGGGTCGCGGGAGAAGAGACGTATCGCCAGGAGTGTGAGGTAGGGGTGCTTCGAGTAGCAGTGACATGATGGGAATGGAAGCACGCTGTTAGCGCCAATCGGGAGGACTTCTGAACTGGAATTGGGAGGTGAAACTTTTCCGAATGAGAATTGAGTTGAGACCACTCTGCGCTTCTCTGCTTTCAGCTTTCATTGTCCACTACATGAAAAGTGTGCGATGATCATCAGGCCTCTTGCCTCTTTCATCCTACGACAATGCTGATGACCAGGGCAATCCCATCTGCATAAATTCAGCATCGAGCGTGTAGCTACATCGGGGCGGACCACCTGTACCAACTCAGCATGGAGCGCTTATTAGCCGCCATGCAGTGATACGCCAACATGCCGTCTCGAATCAGCGTAAGCAAACATGTCGCCATCCTATCGCAAAGCGGGTTCTCTCGGAAACCATCGCAGCCCAACTCAGTTGCCGAACCGGGACCCCTGAAGAGTGGAGCTTACGCCGGGGAAGCTTCTACGCCTGAGCTTCGGTCAGGATTAATTTGACCTCACTTGTCAGCATTCCTGCATGAAGCAGCATGATTAGTCCCGGTCTCAGTATGCAGTCGAGCACATGGTCTACGTGGCAATCGTATTCCTGCTCCTCGGTGGAGAGCGAGGACATACCTCGCAGTGTCGCAGGAACCGCATGCTTGGCGCAGAATCCGTCACATGCACATATGAGCCGCATGAGTCTCACATTCACACTTCAGAGCATAGGCTGCCCGTCTCTCCAAAGTGATCTCAACATTATCCACTGGAAGCCCAGCCCAACGTCAGTACATCAGGGCTAGAACGTGTCTAGCAAGGATGCTCTCGGACCGGAACCTAGGTGGGGTCAGCCATCTGCTCGTGGCTGCTCGTGCAGGTATTTCGATCCGTATGTCATTGACGCGATAACTAACAAATATGCTAGCCAGGCCTTCCCGTTGTACTAAGGAAGCTACCATCCGAAATGGGTATCGTGAAGACGTGCCTCGAGATGCCCCAGTAGCGGAGCAGACGAAGATCGAGAGTATAAGCAGCGGATTTCCTGGCGACTCCAACATGTACACCTTGCAAGTGGGCAGCGCGCTTCTCATGCTGCGTGTTGGATTACTCGCATACGAAACATTGTGCAAGGCTGCATCTCCATACTAACCCGTTACCGAATAGCCTGCTTGTGTTACGATCCTGTGGGTGGGCGGCATGGACCAGCAGTGGCACACAGCAGACTGCCCCAGCATGGGCCGGCTGAAGAGCTTACATCTCGCGGCAGTGAATGGTACGTGCCTTTCACTCTACGGAAGACTTCCGTGCTGAACTATACCAGAGAAAATCGCACATCCCAGAAACTGGAGCGATCTCTCTCCGGTCCACTACGCCTACGACTGGCTGAATGATCACCCGGCTCCATACCTCACGCCTCACAAGCTACGCTGGGATCGGAGTGATGACACGCCATCATTGCCTCTCACTCCACCGCACAGCGACGATGGCAAGGATACCCTGCCGTATCCAGACGAGAACGCTTTCGACATCCATCCTCAAGCTGCCGGCCTTCCTTGGCATACGACACTTCCAAAATGCAGGCAAAACCGTCATTGGAGAACCGGGCTTGACATCTCGAGCAGGACCCTGGAGCTATATGCTTACGACCCGCAGATCTCCGGCGCGGTAAGAACCAATGGAGTTTCCCTTGCGAAAGTCGCTGCTCGTGAGCTCGAGGCCAAGGAAGAAGATCGCTTCACCAAATTCGGAATCTATCTCTTTCCCGAAGCAGACGAGAAGAGAATGGAGCTTCTCGCAGCGACCATCGTGCACATCGTCATCTTCGATGACTCGTGGGAGATGCAAACCGGGGATCAGCTCTGCGTAGTCCGCGACGACTTCATCGCTCGCCTGAAAGGGACTTCTTTCATAGCGCCCCCCAACCCTACGAAGCGAAACTTCCTTCAAAGCGCCCTGGATTGGGGCATCCCCAGCCGCCGCAAGAGCATCCGAAACAGCATCAGCAACAGACGAACCTCGCTGCAGCTCGCTGCATTCAAGCAGACACCACTCCAAGACAACATCGATTGGACCGTCCAGAGTCTCAAAGCCTGCGATGCGTTCGGCGACACGGGTGGCCAGGAAGTCATCGACCGCTTCATTGACTTCTGCAATCACATTCCCCCGCAGAAAGACTTCAAGTCGCTAGGAGAGTACCTGGCTTATCGCCGTATCGACGTTGGCATTCCGTACGTGCACCCCTGCTCACCAACTCTACCAGCTCTTCTGACTCATACATCAATAGATACATGCTCGCCTGCGTCAAATTCTCACTCGCCTCTTCCGTCCACATAGAAGCCCGGCACCTAACCATCATCCTCCGCCTCGTCTCCGACCACATCTCTCTGGTCAACGACCTCGCCTCCTTCGAAAAAGAAAAACGCGCCCTCGACGAAGGCAAAATCGTATACCTGATGAACGCAGTCGACTTGATGAAGTCCCTCCTCTCACTCCCCTCGCACGATGACGCGAAGAGGTTGACCTTCGCAATGCAATTGCAGGTGGAGACGGAGATGTGCGCGGAGTTGCACAGGCTGGTCGATGGAGGGTTGGTGACGGGGGAGGAGAAGAGGTTCCTCGAGGCATGTGTGATGATGTGTGCGGGCAATACGTTCTATTCGGCGGTTGGGAGACGGTATGGTGGGGAGAAGGCGAGGATCCCGGCTTGAGTGAGAGGACGGGCTCGGTGTGGAGGGAGGGGGCGGAGGATGTTTCTGGTTCGGACGGAATTAATGATGTTTCCGAATGATGAATGGCACGGCCTTAGATGTTGAATGATGACTGGCACGGCCTATTGATGATGAAGGAGGCTTGGCTGTGAGCGATGCGGTGGAGCAGGCCTCCGGCTTGGAGACTTCGTCAGTATAGGATAGTTGTAGATACTTGAGGCATAATGAGACTGCCTTTCATACGTCCTGTCCGATTCCGCAAAAGTCGCAGTGCGAGTGTAACCTGGAAGTGCTCGCCCCTCATCGTTTGTCTGTCAGTGTTATCCGAGCCTTCACTTCCTCACTTCCTCACTTCCTCTTGAAAAGCGTTATTCGTGACCCAACTCGAACTATCTCCAACTTCTACCCAGGTTCCATCTCCGTCCACTCGAAGCTTCAGCAAAGTCGACATCTTCCATCCCTCGTACATAAAACGTGCAGCGGAGCGCTGATGGATACACATTACACCGCTGACACACGCCTTTGTACACCATACACAGCACAACATGCTCGGATCCCGCCTCAGGCACGCCGATACAGGCCGCGCAAACAGCGAAGACTCCGACCGATGCGCCGGCGCATTCTAGATGGAAGAATTAAATCGTTAGAGAAGCACTTCGGGAAAAGGGTGCGGAACAGAAGGACAGACGTGCTCTTCCAGTCGCAGTGGTTTAGTTCGAGATTGGTCTTGACGCATTCATCCCACGTTTCTGGACTATTGAGGCGTGTCGCGACAGATGCAGGGTGCGTAGGCTGAGCCTACTATTTTGACGGGAGGCATGAAAGGAATATCATGCGAACGAGCAACGCCCTGTATTTCTTTCTATACGAGCTCTGGTCCAAATATGTGTACTCAACAATGTTCCTCGCAGCAATGCGTCAAGGAAGACTTCTGGCTTGAAAATTGAGGCAGTAGGAATAGCTTCCATTGAAGAGGCATAGTGAAACTGCCTTCTGCCCCTACTATACGAGTCTGTAGCGATAGTGTCGCTGTTTCAAATGCTCGCCTTTCATCCCATCGTCAGTCGCGAAAATCCTACGAGGTACGCTGCTGGCCGCCGATGGATAACGTGCAAGCTGTTATGGCTGCTGAGATCCTCAACATCTTTCCTCATAATCCAATATCGGCCAGCCTTGTGCTGCGTTGCGGCAGCTTTGGCCAGGGTCATTCACTCCAGAATACGCCCATCCGACCTCGTCTGAAATCGTTGAGAAGCTTCAACATGTCAGTGCCCTCCGCGGAGATTGCAGCATGGATCTCCAGCAGCGATGGAAAGTCTTTCTTCTCGGACTCACGCGCCCTGGCCAGAGCGTCTGCGTTCTAAGCACCCTTCCTCATAATTCTTCCACTCGCCTTGTCCTGTGTGCCCGCCGCCTTGACAAGCGTAATGAACTCTGCTCCTCGCTTGCCCAACCTAGCCTTGAACAGGCTGACCAGAGCCTTGATCTCGATGCCCTCAGCGGGAATCGCGGTACGGACGTCCTCCAATGTTGGAAAGTTTTTCTTCTCAGCCGCGGCGGCCGAAGCGGGACTGCGTGCGGGACTAACGGCGCGAGAACCAGTTGGCGTGCCGCGGGTGGGTGAACCGGGAGGAGAGTTGTGAAGCTTGAGTTTGGGGCGCGGAGCGCGAGAGGTGTCGGTGTCGGAGCCAGAGGCATTGCCTGAGCGGGCGAGGCGGTGTTTGGCGGCATCGGCTGGAGGACCATATTAGCATAAAAGGATCAATGTGAAGGCGAACACGCTTGTCAACTTACGAGAAAGCGCACGACCACCACCAGGGGCAAGCTTGGACACAGCATGACCATTGATGCCCTTGGCGCGCTTCCGACTCGATTCGTTCCCACTAAGATCCGATGCGTCGGGCGAGCCTGGTCGCTTTGAGCTCAAACGAGAGATGTCGCGCTTCTCTGGTCTGCCACTGGGAGTATTGGTACCGCGAGACGAAGCACCAGACTTGTCACCAGCAAGAAGGGCGGCTGCCTTCTTCGCCTCTTCCTCCTTCTTTGCGTCTTCCTCGGCCTTCTCGCGTTCTTCATCAGAATCCACAGACTCGCTCGAGCTGGCGTACGGGTCGGCATTCGAATCGTCCGAATCGTATTGGTTCTGATGCTCTTTCTTGCGCAGTTGCTTACGCAGACGCTTGTGCTTCATCATCTCATCACGCTCAGCCATCTCTCTACGCCTCTCCTCTTCTACTGGATCCACATCTTCCTTCTTCACGCCCGTACCGCCCAAGCCCGCGTCGCGCATTTCAAGGTAGATACGCTTGGCGATGTCGTCTCCGTCCTCGCCATCCTCGCCCTGGAAAAGCATACCCTCGTCGTCATCTTGGAACTCATCCTGAACATCGAGATCGAGCATGTCTTTGTCTGCTTGAAAGTCTCCATCATCCATCTCGCGTTTGGGCACATCGTCGTCGGCCTCGCGAGATTTCGCACGGTGTGCTTGAATCATCTGGCTCCGCGCTTCCTTGCGCGCGACCTCATTCGCCAGTTGAGTGCCGAGAGCCCACCTCGGCATGTTGAACTTCTTCGCCATATGTTTTTCAACCTCCTCGGAGTCCATGGCGTTCACTTTGTTGGTCTGAATAAATTTGTACCACTTCTCGATCGGCACCATCTGGAAGCCTCCTTCTGCCAGCACCAGCATGATGCTGTTCTCTGACAGCGCCTGTTCGTAGCTTCCCACCCACACATTCTTTCCTTCGAAGTCCTCAAGATGCCAAGGTCGGGCTTCCTCGTAACGTAGCTGCTGACGCTTCATGCGCACGGGATCTGTGTTGTCGCGGCCCTCCTCGACCTTCTTCTGCGCCTTCTTCTTCACCGGCTTACTTGCTTCGCCTCCCGTCGGTGCAATGAGCTTTTGGTTCTCCTCACGCTCGGCTTGTCTCTCCGCCCGACGTGCTGTCATCTGCTCGCGCTCTTTGTCATCCGCACCGGAATTGGCATCGGACAGGTCCGCAACCTCCATCTTATCCCGCGCATAGCGGCGATGTAGACGCATGGGTCGTACAAATTGGGACTCATCGTAGGGATTGACTGGATATGGCTTCCCTGCCGCATCCGTCCGACTGTGAAGTTTCAGGGCATGATAGCGGATGCCTTTGTCGAGTGAGGAACGTTGGATCGTGATTTCGTATTCGTCATAGGTTCCATTCTCGTCAACATTACCACCCTGCTGATTTGACATACTCGTAGCTCCATTGCCCTGTGATTGTGCGCTTATTTGAGCCGTTCCGTTGGCAGCAGACTTCTGGCCACCAGGGCGTTGCGCCGGAGCTGGAGCTTTCCTTACGACCTTCTTTCTGCCGGTGTTGAAGATGCTGACTGCGGGCTTGGTACGTCTCGCAGCTGTAGGAGGCCCGCCAGCGCTGGGGGTTCCTGAGCTGGGCCCTGATGGCGCCTGGGCCGGAGACGCGCTCATGATGGAGCGGTGGCCGTGAGTCCGTCGTCCTCAGCGATTGTGCTGTCGAGGAGGTCGTGTGTGAGGCGGGATCGGTGGGAAGCGAAGCGAGGATTCGGAGTCGTACGCGGAGACTGTATGGAGGTGTTCGACAGGACGGGAGGGATTGATGCGGTGGATTGTCTTTGTCTTCGCGAGCAAGGGCGAGATGCAGTCTGCCAGTGAGCGCATATGACGCTAGTCATGGGAGGGAGCAACGGCCCGCTGCCGCACCGGTTCTCCAAGCGAACTTTATTGACAACTTCGATCGAAACATCATCAATGCCATCGACTTGACACCCAGGCAGGCAAAAAGCACAAACGGTGCAATACAAGAGCCCGGAGATACGAGGCCATCATGTCACAACCAACCGCAGTGTGAAACTCGACTACCGCTCCCTCGAGGCCAAGCACTTCCTTTTGTTTGTGATTGTCCCACTTCACCAACGACTGTCACGATGAACGACTCACTGGAGGACCGCATCAGGCGGATGGTCTTACTGAACGACTCGGTACCGGATGACACAACAAGCAATCGTCCGACAGTACGATTGCCGACAGCGACAACAACGAATGTGTATCGACAGCAAACATCCATCAATGGAATGGGCAATTCATCACCACACAACCAAGGCTTCTCTCCGTCTAACCTGGCGAACCCTGCATTCGCGGCACCTCCTCCTGGTATGCGCCAAACGGGATTTCGACAAAATGGCACCCATGCCGGATCAACAGCATATGCGCAAGCTCCAGCTCCACGGGCAATGCCTCCGCCCCGTCAAGCCCAGTCCGGTCACCATGGGGTTGGGCGCGGCAACGGCCCATCGCGTCAACAGCAGCAGCGATATCAGCAGGTTCCGCTTGACCCCAACGCTTTCCAGAGGGGTCCGCAGCCCCAATATCCTGCGCGACCACAGCAAGCTGCTCGTAATTTGTATAATCCAAATGGCCACGGGCAGCCTCAAGGCCAAGCGCATCCATACTCGCGCCAAGGGATTGCGCAATCTCGTCAGAGACAGGTGGATCATCTCGAGCAACTCGCAGCGGTGGAGATCTCCAAAGTCGATATGCCAGAAGCTGAGAAGAGCGCCAAGGAGTCGTTTCGTGGCGACCTCCAGAAAGTCTGTCGCCAAATATGCCAGGGAAACCCTTCCTTACCAGCAGTTTCCCTCGAGTGTTTTGGTAGCTTTCAGTCCGGCTTCGCGAGTGCAGGGTCCGACATGGATCTGGTGATTGTTGTGCAGGACGCGAATGCAATGGCTAGCTGCTTCTCACTGCTGGAGCACGATCTACCACGGACACTCGAGAAGAAGCTGCTCGAGTCTGGATTTGGTGCACGTCTGCTGACTCGTACCCGAGTACCAATCATCAAAGTCTGTCAATCGCCGGCCAAAGACTTCTTGGGCAAGCTCCGCGAAGAGCGCGAGAAATGGAATGTGCTGCCCGAAGAGCAGAAGTACCCTCATCTGTATCCGGAGGAACAAGTCGTCGGAGGGGAGACCGCTGTCGCGAACGGTACGCATCCAGGGAAGATTGACACTCCCACATCAACGATGATGCGAGAGGGTGCGGTCACTACCATTACGAAAAAGGTCTCAGACGACACCCCAGCTGCTCCGGCGACGCCACAGGAGTCCACAGATGCAGATGCAACCACAACACAGCAAATCCAGAAACCAAAGCGCGATCAGCCCAAGACTTGGCTAAGAGAGAAAAAGCCTGGTCCACTTGACTTCCCCAATGAGGGCGTTGGTATTCAATGCGATATCAATTTCTTCAACCCTCTCGGACTTCACAACACGCAGATGCTCCGTTGCTACTCGATGTGCGACCCACGTGTACGGCCGATGGTACTCTTCGTGAAGTCCTGGGCCAAGCAGCGCAAGATCAATTCATCATACTCTGGCACGCTATCAAGCTACGGCTACGTGCTTATGGTGCTGCACTATCTGATGAATGTCGCGCGGCCACCAGTTCTGCCAAACCTGCAGATGTCGTGGCGGCCACAAGGTTGCACTCCGTCCAGCGTCACCAGGACTGAAGTGGATGGCTGGACAGTCGATTTCTGGCGCAACGAAGAAGAGATTCAGAACGCAGTACGCAAAGGTCAGATGTCCTCAAACCGCGATTCCCTTGGCTCGCTTCTCGCCGACTTCTTCCAATACTACTCATCAATGGGCTCAGGTCCACAATTCCGTTGGACACAGCAAGTCCTCTCCCTTCGCACGGAGGGCGGTATCCTCACGAAGGATGCGAAGGGCTGGGTCAAAGCCCAAACAGAAGAGGGTGAGGGCAAGAAGATCCAACATCGCTACCTGTTCTGCATCGAAGATCCGTTCGAGCTGGCCCACAACGTCGCACGTACCGTCACTCACAACGGTATCGTCGCGATTCGAGACGAATTCCGTCGTGCGTATCGCATTCTCCAGTCCATCGGAAATGGTCACCCCACCCACGATGGTCCGCTGTTTGCCAAGCTTGCCGAGGAAGAGCCCCAGGCAGCTGATGCGTCCTCATCAAAAGCCAACACGCAGGCTGCCTCCAGGCCCGCGGCTCAACTACCTACGACACAAGGTCCAGACACCAGTTCCACGAGCAGACCGATCAATTCCCTTCCGCGCGCTCCACCTACCACCGCTGCTACCTTCCCTCCATCCACATCCCATTCAGTCTCGACATCCTCCCGCCAATCCTCCACCGATCTCTCCTCATCCTCATCCTTCCCCACCCTCGGCTCCGCCCCTGCGAACAGCGCAGGCAGAAGAAAGAAGAGCGCCACGGGTAACTTTGCCGCCATCGAAGGCAACGCTGCGCAGGCGTATCTGGACGAGTATCGCCGTAAGAAGGCGGAGGAGCAGGCGGAGAGTACCGCTATGGGCGCGGCGGAGGCGGTATTGGGGGATGATTGAGGCACAGTGTCAATTATCGAATTGACGTGATACGACGAGAGGGAGCAAAGACAAGAGGCTGTGTGAGGCGGCTGAAAGGGCGTGAAGAGAATGACTGAATCAGAGCGTTGACTTGCCAATGCAGCTTAGGTGCGATGAAGCACTGCGCTAATGGCGGATGTTTGCGCTCTTCGCTCTGTGGCATGACAGTATACGAGACTAGTCATCAGCAACTGCAAGCTCCATTCACGAGCCTACCAAAGGAAAGAGCAACACATGTAGTGATAGCATTACTGTCCATTGCATCATGTTCTGTCCATAGCGATGGTGCATCACCCTCATTCAAAGCACCCTTATCCAATGATCGTCTCATTCAAAACGATAAAGTATACAATGCTTTCATCCGTAACGATCAGATCTTACACCACTTCCATACCCATCACACTCACTTCCCTGCCCCGGCCGAAACAACCGCCATCCACTTCTGCTCCTCCGCCCGATCCATATGCAACAACATTCCCAGCACCGGCACGAGCTGCATCTGATGCTTTTTCTCCTTCTGCTCCATGAACTGCAGCAGCACGTTTTTCAGGTAAACGTAGTCCACCGGCGCTGCGCTCCCTCCACTACTGCTACCTGGTCTAGGCGACATCACCCGTGCAGTGGACTCGAGTGACGAGCGGGAGGACTGCAGACTCGGACTTGCCACGGCTGCTGCTCCCTGGCGACCCTTCGCGGCGGAAGAGGTGGTGGCCTGCAAAGCGCGGAGTTCTTCCGACAGGGCTTTACTTGACTTGGTCAATTTCTCGGCCCTCCGTTCCCGATCTTCGACTTCCTTTCTCAATTCCACGCGACTCTTTTCCAGCTCGGCGACTCGGCGATCAGTTTCATCGAGCGCTTCTCGCAATGTGGTCATAGCAGCCGAAGTTTCCGCGAGTTCGTTCTTCGCGGCCAAAGCAGCTCGTTCGGCCTCTTCGTTTCGTCGTTGAATGTCCGCCTCCCTCCTCTCCCACACTTGCCGTGCATCCCTCAAACTCTCCGCTTCACGTTCGAGTTCGCGGACTTTATTCCTCAAATCTTCCACCTCCCTCCCTTTCCTCTTCCCCACCACACCAACCTCCTCTTCCGCCCTCTCCCGCTCTTCAATAGCAGTGTCCAATCTCTCCCTCATCTCTCGAACCCGCACTTCCGACCTCCCCTCGACGTCCTTAACTATGCGTCTCAACGTCTCGGCTTCCCGTCCTCGTTCCGCCAGGCTTCGATGCGCGTCACCAAGTTCCTCTACCAAACTCTCATTGCGATCTTTGATCTCCTTCATCTGCGTGGCGAGTTCGCGGGTCTGGTCTTGCATGCTGTCCATCAAACTCTGCGCGGACGCCGTCTGGGTGGACTTGACATTCAATTCATCCTTCAGCGAGGCAAGCTCGTCGTTGAGTTCCCGCACCTGCGTTTTGAGCTCGGTGATGGAGGACTTGGAAGACTTCAAATCTGAAGTGAGAGTCGAGACTTCATTGCGGAATTTGTCGCGCGCTTCTTGGGCTTCAGTAAGATGTGACTGGTGTTTCTCCTGTTCTTTGCGGGCGGTTTCGTAGGATTCCTCGAGCGCTGCGGCGCGTTGCTCGAGTTTTTGCGATTTTTCGCTGAGAGTCGCGGCTTCGGAGGCTTTGGCTGCGGCTTGGGCTTTGTACTCGGAGATTTCGGAGCGGAGGTCTTTCTCTTTCGCTTCGAGCCGTTTGAGAGTGGCCGTGGACTTTTCGAGGTCAGCTTTGACGGATTTGAGCTCGGCGGATTCTTCCCGGAGGCGTTTGAGGTCGAGTTGGAGCTTGTTGTAGGCTTCTTTGATCTCGGTAAGGTCCTTGTAGCGGGTCTGCGCGAGTTGATTCGCCGCTGCCAGTTCCTTTTCTATCGAGGCAGCTTTAGATTTCGCAGTCTCGAGGGATTTGGTCAGTTCCGCAAGCTTAGCATCCTTCTCGGTGCCGCTGGCTGTGCTCTGCTTCTTGAGTGCTTCGACTTCATTCTCAGCAGCCTCTTTGGCAGATCGCAAAGTGTCCCTCTCGTGCTCAAGGCCTGCTACCTTCTCGGATGAAGCGTCGCCTGCAGACTTCTTCAGCTCTGCAATGGAGGCCTCCAACGCCCTCTGTTGTTCCGTGAGCGCCTCGTTCTTCGACTCAGCCTCCTTCAGCTTCTTTCGGTTCGCATCACTCTCTTTTTGCAGCTCGCCAAACTCCCGCTGCAGCTGATCACGACGCTCCTTCAGCTCCGCAAGTTCATGCTTCGCATCGGTAGCCGTCGAACCGTGCTCCAGCATGCTCTCCTTCAACGTCTCAATCTCCTCTTCTAGACCCTCGATAGTCTCTCTCAGCTTGGCCTCTCCCTCAAGACGCTCGTTCAGCTTCTCCATCTCGCGATCCTTCTCCGAGATCGTCTCCTCCAGCTTCGCGATCTCCTGCTGTAGATCTTCGATCTTCTGGTCTTTCTCGGTAGCATCCTCTGACGAAGCGGAGTTCTTAGCCATGCTCTCCTTAAGTGCCTCGATCTCATCCAGCTTCGCGCGGAGGATGATCTTATCGTCCTGGACCGTCTGCCTCAATGTCTCAATGATGTCCTCGTGATGAGAGAGCAGTTCTTGGTTGTCGCTGATTGTCATTTCGGCTCGCTCCTTGATCGTTTCCACGAATTTGGCCAGCAGCGGTACCATCGGGTTGTCGCCGAAGCTGTTCTTCAACATCACAGCGGGTGGCTTGTTGTCTGGACTGCGCAGTAACTCATCGACTGTGGGTGGAGGAGTGGCCGGAGTTTCCGAGGTGCCAGTTGCGGACTCTTCTGTCGCCGGCTTCTTCTTCTTAGGTTTCTTCTTGTTCTTCGGCTTCTTCTTACCATCCACGGAATTCGCCTGCTCGTCGGGCGTCGCTGCCTCGCTACCGACGTCAGTGGGCTGTGTGCTTGCAGCAGTGGCCTCGGAGCCCCGTCGAGACGGAGATGACGGCGTGCTGGCGCCGCCACTCGTGCCGTTTTTGGGTACGGTCAACTCCATCTTTTTCTCCTTGTCAGGCGTGTTGCACTTCCCGCAGTCGATGATCATTTGGTACGCAGCATCCCTGTCGCCTTCAGCACGCTTAAGCTGACTGCGCAGACTTGCCACGGCAGCCTCATGACCCTTCTTGGTCTCGGCCAATCGCTGTGCATCGTCTCGTTCACTTTCAGCATCGAGAAGCCTCTTCCTGAGACCATCGATTTCGAGTTCATAGCCCGTGAGCTTCCGTTGAAGACTGGCGAGACTAGCGCCTTGAGTCTTTGAACTTTTCTTCAGCTTCTCATACTCGGCGGAGATGGTCTTGAGCTTGTCTTGCGAGCCTTTTGATCCAGCGTTCTCTTTCCGCAGAGTAGCGTTCGCCGCAGCAGATGTGTCGGCCTCCTTCTCCATCTTCTGCAGCGCGAACCGCAGATCTCTGACTTCGACCTCGACGACCTCCTTCTCAGCATCCGCGGTCTTGAGCTGCTCCTTAAGCGTCGTCACGACTTTCTGCAGCACTTCAAATTTCTTGTCCTCACGATCGGCGTATGTGCCATTCTTGAGGTTCGCCGCATGCTCTTCCTGGTACTTTTTGAGGTTCTCTTCGGCAGCGGCGGCTTTTTCTTGCAGCTCCTTGTTGCTAGCATCGAGACGGGCTTGATACTCCTTGAGGCGCTCCTGTAGCTTGATGACCTCGCCTTCGGTCTTAGCGAGGAGAGCAGTAGCTTCCTGGTCTTCTTCCGGTCCGGATCCAGTGACCGCGGCGGTATTCTCGAATCTCTTCAGAGTTTCTTCGAGCATGACTTCATTGATGTGCAGCTGTTCTTCAACATCCGCGATGCGGTCATCCTTCATCTGGATCTTGTTTGCGGTTGCGTCAAGCTCGAGACGAGTGTTCTTAAGATCTTCCACCAGCGTTGAGTTCTCCGCAGTCAATTTCTGGACCTTGTCCGTCTGCTCAGCCAGCTCGACTTTGAGTCCGTCGATCTTGATTTGCTGCTCCTTGTGGTCTGCCTCGCCTCGTGACACCTCCGCCTCGTATGAGAAGAGCTCATCATTGTTCGCAGCCTCGTCCTTGGGAGGAGGTGGTGGCTTGGCCTCGGCATCCTTTTCCAGCCCAGCAGCTTCATCGTATGCAGCCTTGACCTTCTTTTCCGCCTCGTCCAGCTTTGCCTTCAACTCATCCCGCTCTTTGACCACATCTCGATTCTCCAGAGACACTCGCTTCAGCTCTTCCTTGACCATATCGCTCTGAAGACTGCGTTGATTGAGAAACTCCACGAGCGCGCCAGGGTCCGCAATGGTGGTCAACGGCGTGTGATCGCGCAAAGCAGCCTCGAATGGTTCGATCGCGGCGACATGAGCGTGGGCGGTACGATAATTTCTTAGGAGATCTACACACGTCGAGTTCTGTGAGTAAAACAAAAGATGCCAATCACGATGGAGAGGTGTCTTTTGGTACATACCTTGATAGCGGGTGGTGAGTGTTTCCAGCCGGGCCAGCTTCTGTGTGACTTCAAGTGGCAGGGTGTCCTCATTGGTGGTGGTCGCCTTCTGTTTGCCCTTGCCGTTGTCTGTATCAACCTTTTCGCTTTCCTCGGCCTTCTTCTCAGCATTCCCTCCTTCCACTGCAGGTACTGGCGGCGTGGCTGTCCGACTGATGCTCAAATCGGACGCATCGTCACCAATCACGAAATCGTCCGGGTCTGGCCCTTTCGTCGCCGGTTGTCCATCTTTACCCTCTGCCACTCTCAGCTTGCTCCCATTCCGTCGAGTACTGCTGCTCCCTCCTCGTCCACCCGCACTGCTGCCATTTCTTCGAAGTCCACCTCTCACTGATCCGGACTGTGAACCGCTTTGTTGTGACTGCTTCTGCTTCTCTTGCTCCTCCGCTATTTTGTTGTCCAGGAAGTCGAGATTGAAGTTCTTTCCGATGTTTCGGAACATGGACATGGTTGCGACCAAGCTGTCCTGCGCGTGTCGAGATGCGCCTGGTTGTGTCGCATTGTTGGGCGTTGGAGGCTACGCTTGCGGAGGTACTACTTGTGTCGCGAGAAGCACGGCGAAGAAGAACGGCAAGACTAAGAGGTCGGAGAAATCTCGTGTTGGAAGAAGAAGAGCAACACAATTGGTACTCTATCGATATGTCCTCCGAGTCAAAGGTCTTGGCATATGTAGCTTTCGAGAGGATCGACATCGGCTTGTGCAAGGCTGGAAAAAAGATAAATCCACGACTTCACATCTTGTTCTCGTTTTCATGCAAGCCATTCTACATAACACGATTCAAAATGCCGACAGAACTTGAAGAAGTACATATGATCTATGATATCGCTTTGAACGAATCTGACTCCGTTCGCAGCTCGTAGAGTTTCTCCATCATGGAAACACTGAAATCCGACAGATCGGTATGGCTAGAAAGAATCTCCCAAAAATGCCAATACGATTGACTAACGGCATCTCTCCAAAGCGGCCGAGAACCTGGTCGGATACTCAACAGCTCAACCTTCTCTCTTCAAATACAACAACTCGGAACCCGTCAAAGACCTCAAACTCCTCATCAAAGACTACCCACCCATCGCCAAAAACGCCCTCACAATCCTCATCAACATATCCGAAGACGCCGCCGTGGTAGAAGCCCTCGTATCCGACGATGCCTTTATGGAAGCTCTCCTCAAACGAATATCGGACGCCAAAGAACCCCATGCTGATCTCCAATGCATGCTCTTAGCCAACCTCTCCAAGTCGGACAAGATTCCCTTGCTCCTCACCCTTTCCCGCTCCATCCCAACACCTCTCTCCACTTCCCCTTTAGCAATCGACCAACTCCTCGACTGCTTCGTCAAAGGCGCGAGTAACTCTTACAACCCCAACGCCACCTACGACTACCTCTCCTATCTCTTCGCCGACATGGCCAAGCACGAAGCCGGGCGAAAACACTTCCTCACTCCCCGATCCGAGTCAGGGCTTGCTCCTTCAACCTCAAACGAATCCTCCTCCACAACAACACCCGAATCATCCGAACAAGTCCTCCCCCTCTCCAAACTCACCGTCTTCACAACCCACCCCACCTCCCCTATCCGCCGGCGCGGCGTCGCCTCCACCATCAAAAACATCTGCTTCGACATCCCCTCTCACCCCATCCTCCTCTCACCCTCGGAGGAAGGTGGCCTCGACCTCCTACCCTACATCCTCCTGCCCCTGATGGGTTCAGAGGAATACTCCGACGAAGACACCGATGCGCTACCAGAAGCGTGCCAACTCCTTCCGCCCGACAAGGAACGGGAGGCACAGAATGATATCATAGTCATCCATCTCGAGACGTTGCTACTCCTGACGACGACGGCGGAGGGGAGGAAGGAGTTAAGAGGGAAAGGGGTGTATGCTGTGATCAGGGCGTTGCACGAGCAGGTTGAGGATGAAGGGGTAAGGGAGGGGTGTGATCGGTTGGTGCAGGTCTTGATGAGAGGGGAGGAGGGAGATGAAGGATATGAGGCGCCGACGATGCCGAGTGGGATGAAGGCTTTGGCGGATGGGGAGAAGGTGACAGAGGTGGAGGATGAGGAGGAGCAGATTGTGGAGGTTTTGTGACGAGGTAGAGCCGAAGATGTACTGGTTAGAGCCCTGTGACGGTGTGCGGAATAGTGGTCAACGGCTGTCATGAAGAATGACGAAGACACATGCGATGCAATTTGAGCAGCATCAAGGAGGTACGTTGGCAGAATACCGTACAAGCTCATTTACGAGGCCTCCTCATTTACGAGACCTCACAAATTCCCAGGCCGTTCACAGAGCGGTACCGGCACATCATCGCTGTTGACTCTCAGATCCAGTCCGTCGTGTCTCCATAGAAGAGTGTTTTAGGACAATTCAAGGCAGATATCTGGCCTCCCGAAAGCGACAGATGCGAGCGAATGACGCACGTGTCCAACCAGAAATCAAAGGTCCGAACCTAAAAAGGAGAGCCGTACGTTTCTCATGTAAAATTAGAATCCTCATGCCCGGGCCGGCTTCTCGTGCAGTCGAGAGCACACGGCCATACATATCTCCGGTGCCTTGCCCAGATGCGCTCCTCACCTCAAAGTCCTCCTACTGCCATCCCCATTGCGCGTCCGCCCATCACTTAACAGCAGTTCTTTCCAAGTCCTCCCGCAATGCCCTGCCCCTGTCCAACCTGCACGCCTCCCTGCTGCTGCTGTCCCTGCGGCGCCTGCGTATCCACAATCCTCTTCTTGATATCGCCCGCCAGGCTGAAAAACGCCTTCTCGACGTTGATGTTCGACTTTGCGGACACCTCCATGAACGGAATTCCGAGTTCGTCCGCGAGCGCTTGGCCTTGCTCTGTGGAGACGGCTCGCTTCTCTTCCCAGTCGCATTTGTTGCCGATGAGGATTTTGTTAACGCCTTCCGTTGCGTGTTGCTCGACGTTGGAGAACCAGGTTCGGATGTCTGTTGGCGTGTGTCAGTCAGCTGTGTTCCGCACTCGGCACTTCTCACAAAATGGCAACATACTATTGAAGCTCCTCTCGTCCGTCACATCATATACCAGTAGGATACCCATCGCGCCACGGTAGTATGCTGTCGTGATGGTGCGGAAACGCTCTTGACCTGCGGTGTCCCAAATCTGCAACTTTACGCGCTTGCCGTCAAGTTCGATGGTGCGGATTTTGAAGTCGATACCAATGGTGGTGATGAAGGAGGGAGTGAAGGAGTCTTCGCTGAAGCGCAGGAGGCAGCAGGACTTGCCTACTCCGGAGTCGCCGATGAGGAGGAGTTTGATCTGTGGGAGAGACATGGTGGTCAGCGGGCTATCCTGCGCATTCTATACCCGCATCTTCGCCGTGTAATGCTTGTGCCCTCACCGAGGGTCCTTCACCATCACCATCATCTGCCCGATGATCCATTTGGAATGCTTTCTCCTGCCCCATCCGTAAGATGCCAGGCCCTCGACCGAACATCACAACTGCAAAGCAAAGACTTACAAGAAAGTCATAATTCCGACTGCCGGCCATCTTGTCGAATATGAGTCCGAGAGATATTTAATCTCTCACGAAGCAACAGGTGTATTGAGTAATTCCGAGTAGGCTCTTTCCAAGTCGCAAGTACTGTCGGTCCAGAAAAGTCGCTTGTGGGCGTGTCGATCGGTTCGAGGTTCGAAGGTTGCGATCGGCGGAGGACGTTCGTGGAGGAAAGAGGGCGGTGTTGGTGAGAAGTGTGGTTGGAGGGGTCGGTGTAGGGAGGGTGGGTAGGGTGACAAAGACGATCCGGTCTTGTCTTTGCGCTCAGCAACACCGTATACAATGAAGTTTGTCTGGCGTGTCGAGGTCGGAGGTATTCTTCCGGGGATTTGTGATGTTGATGTTTTATGTAGCAGCTCACAGCAAGACCTGGGAAGTGCAGTCTTCAGGGTGCAAGAGGCTCGCCGCGCCAAGGGCCCGACGGAGCGGTAAACGTGGTCGGCGTCACACGTCAAAGAACAAGACAACATGTCTTGTGTACATACGGTACCTTTTGTAGACTCGTACCTACGACATGGACCCGCTTGTGTTGGACCGCATGCCTGACTTCCCGGCGGCCTTAGGTGTGCAATCTACGCAGGACAATTTCCGACAGAGAGAACGGCGCCTAAAGAACGAGTTTTAGCGAAGTTCGACGGCGTCGTGAACGTAGACAAGAAATCCGAGCAGAAGAAAGATGAAGTAGGTGGAAGGCATCCGAGTGAACGGTCGTTCCCAGATTGGATCTATCATCAACTCCGTTCTCCTGCTCAGACTACCTCTCAAGCCAATTGCGTTGAAATGAAGCGGTGAGGTTGCGCGGAGAGCTGGGCAGTTGGGCATCGACAACGCGACCGTATCCGAAGCGTCGACGGCTTTTGCACTGCTGGAGTGGCAACAAGAAAATGCTGCTTCTCGACGGAGCATGGGATGTCGTGAGATATGATTTACGTGTGGCAGTCCTAGCATAGCATGAGGCACGGAGAGTAGCTGTCAAACACCGATCGTATTCCCCGGCTATCCTATCATCGAGCGACCATGTTGTCCTCCAGCGAGCAAAGCAAGCAACGATGACTGAGAAAACCAAGCGAACGATCCTCCTCCAGCGAACAAAGCAAGCAAACGATGACTGAGAAAACCAAGCGAACGATCCTCCTCCAGCGAACAAAGCAAGCAAACGATGACTGAGAAAACCAAGCGAACGATCCTCCTCCAGCGAACAAAGCAAGCAAACAACGACCGAGAAACCAAGCGAACGATTCTCCTCCAGCAACGTTGAAACGAGCCTCCAAGCTACCTTCTCGTGACCACAGCCTTACAACATGGTGCTGCGACTAGTAGTTCTTCTGGTTGTAGCAATCCGCGTAGTCGAAGTTCTGCTTGTTCTGATGGCATGGCAAAGGAGGCTGTTTGCCCGAGTCCGAAATGCATGGCGAATCCTTTGGAAGTGTCAGCAAGGTGCATGTACGTCGAGTAGACCATTGTGACCATCGGCGTACCTTGCTGCAGGGCAGAGACCAGGTCGGTGTAATCTGGCAAAGGCCGAATTGTCCGCCGCGGACACAATCCTAGGCATCGCCGTTAGTGACAGGAATGGAAATGAAGAAGGATGCGCTGGAGGAGGGTGTCGGACGTACCCAGGCCAAGGCGGTCGAGGCTATGGAGAGAAAAGCGACAGAGAGCTGGAAGATCTGCATAATTGATTCTTGTCGTAAATGTGGGTTGTCTTATGTATTGATATTTGGTAGTCGGAGATGCGTGTGAATCCTCGTGTCTGCGGTGGTGTCGGAAGGAAAAGAAAAAGAAAGCATCGGTGGGAAAGGCGTGAGATGAAGACTCCGTCGCCGGAAGCCCGCGGAGATCATTGTGCAAGGTCGTTCGTGTTTCATACCGGCATACGACACTTATATTTATAGTATCCTCGTAACTAAGATTCTAAGAAACCCAAGCGACAGTGTTGGGCATTTTAGAGTAATAGTAAGGTAAAGGACTAAGAATAATAGTAAATAGTAATTACTATTTACTCTCGTTATTACTATTACTACAAACGTAGCGGACATTATTACTCTTACTATTATTCTTACTCTAGAGGGTAATAGTAATATAATAGTAATAATAATAATAATTAAGTAGTAATAGAGACTAATAGGCTTTAGATCTATCTAGGAGTATATATAATATAAATATATATATTTCTAAAGCTGTTTAGGATAGTAGTATATTATATTAGAGCTAGAATATATATTATAAGTATATTAGCTATAGTAATTACTATAATATACTCTATTATTTATAATTTTGTCTATATTTCTTGTTTAGTAGTCTATTACCTCTTCTTTC
>AFIV01000177.1:0-192829 GCA_000223765.2 Zymoseptoria ardabiliae STIR04_1.1.2 | reverse complement strand
ATCCTCATCCTCAAGCATCATCCCCCCCCTCCTCCGCGCCTCCGCCTTCTTCCCAACCCACTCCTCCAAGTCCTCCCGATAAACCTCCCACACACAATTCACGCACCCCGACATGCAACAATCCTCCGGCTCCTCCGGCCGAAGACGGTTTTGGCGCGGAGGAGAGTTTCCTCGCGAGCGGTGAGGGGCAGGACGCGGTCGGAGGGGCGGGAGGGGTGTGGTGGGCGGAGAGGTGCGTCGAGGGCGTCCGGGGGGTAGGAGGCGTGGTGGGGGAGGGATGCGCGGCCGGGGGAGGTGAGGGTTCGATGAGGGTGGCATGATGGGAGGTGATGTGGTGGGGGGAGTGTTCGAGGGGACAGGCGAGGAACACTCCGGAGGACGGGTCGCATTGTTGTTCTAGTTGAGAGTGCGAGAGTGGTGTGGAAGGGTTGCTTGAGAGATTCAGAGTTGATGTTTCAACAACATCCATTCGATGACGTCGGCCAGGCCGAGGATTTTTGACATGTGCTTCCATTCGGAAAGACGAACGAATTTTGAAGGTCCCACACACTGCAGGTGGTGAGATGTCAAAGTGTTCAACGGTCGTTCGTGATGACATATCGCTTTCTTCAGCGAAGCAGTCTATCAGACTATCATCTTCATCAAACGTGAAATTTGTCCTGGCTCGGCACACTCGTCTCAAACGAGCACGCTTCTATCTCTATACAATCATCTCACCGCATGACCTATTTGTCCCATCCCTTGACAACCTCATCGATGTTCTTCCTGTACTCCTGCTGCTGCTGGCATTGCTCCAAAAACACCTTGTACTTCGCCTGCAGGAGCTTCTTCTCTATCTCGTCCTTGTTGGGGTAGACCGCCTTACCCGGCTTGGACATGCGGTCCATGATATCCCACAGCGGCTCCGAGTTGCCCTCCTTGTCAGTGCTGGCGGCTTTGGCACCCAACATGGCCGCGCCGTGGACGACAGCCGCGTGCACGTATCTCGGGATGAGGACAGGCATGTCGCAGGCGGTGGCCATGAGCGACATCAACACTGGATTCTGGCATTGAGAGCCGGACATGAAGATGGAGGAAATGACGTGGCCGGCGTTGTTCATCTGTTCGATGATCTGGTGGGTCTGGAGAGCGATGAACTCCATGGTGCCGTAGTAGTAGAGAGCGAGTCCGTCCATGGACTTGTCGTTCGATAGGCCGATGACGGAACCCTTCATGTCTGGGTTGGCGACAGGGGAGCGGTTGCCGAAGAGATCGCCGTAGAAGAAGAAGTGGCGTCCGAGGTATGAGATTGTGGGTGCGCCAATCTTCTCGCGCATCTCCTCGAGATGCTCGTTGAGGTAGTCGTAGATGTTGGCATTGAACGACTCGGCCACGGACATGGCTTCTTGGAAGGCAGGATGGGTCTCAACGACGTGCTTGAGGAGCTCTCCTGTGGCGGATTGTCCGCCCTCAGCAAGCCAGTAGTCGGGGATCAAGACGTCACGGTATGGACCCCACACGCCGTCGACGAAGACTGGCTTCTCGGACATGGCGAGATGGCAGGTGGATGTGCCTGCGACAGCTGCCAAGCGGGTGAAGGCTTGGGAAACGTCGTTCTTGGGCTTGTCAGAGCCAATAGCGTCGCCCTTGAGATTCACCTTAGCTCCCACGGTACCGATCCAGCCAGCATAGGCGTCGATGACACCGCTTCCAATGGCAATGCCTGCTGGGAGGCCCATGTCTGAGGCAGCCTTCTCGGATAGCGTGCCAATGAGCTCACCAGCGGTAAGGTAGCGTCCGTTCTGGAAAATATGTTAGCAATGTCCTTCAAGCATATCATTCATGCCAGGCTGTACCACTTTGTCGACACCACCCATCCGCTTGAAGTTGTCCTCGCAGAGATCCTCAAGTCCGATCTCTGTGAGGAAGTCCTCTTGCCAGCCCTTGACTGAACCATCTACGCCAACTGGGACGTAACCCTGCTTGCAGACCACGCTGCAGAAGCTGCGAGTCTCGCTGCCAGTGGCCATGTGTGTAAGAGCGTCGCCCAAGTCGTAGAACTTGCACTTGTCGAACATCTCCTTGGGCATATTGTTCTTCAACCACAGGACCTTTGGAATCTCCATCTCAATGCTCATCTTGCCTCCGACGTATCGGAGCAGGTTGTGATCCGTAGCGTTGATCTTCTTGGTCTCCTCGACAGGTCGGTGGTCGAGCCAGAGGATGACGTTGCGGTCGTTGCCGTCCGCGTTGTTGAATTTGGGGCCTGTCACGGAGACGGGCTCGTCGGTCTCGCTGTTGAAGACGGCGAGAGAGCAAGTGGCGTCGAAACCAATGCCGCGGATGGTGTTGGGATCGATATTGTGCTGGGACATGGCGCGCTGGATCGAGGAGCAGATGCATTTCCAGATGTTCGTCGTGGATTGTTCCTGTAAGAGAGGTCAGTGTCGAGTCCATGTAGCTATCTCGAGGACGTGGACTCGATGAAGGTGCTGTCACTCACGTAGTAGCCCGTCTCCGGCTGCCACAAGCCAATGTTCTCACTCGCCAGACCGACAATGTCGCCTCTGTCGTTCATGATACATGCGCGTGCGCTACCGGTGCCGACATCGATGCCAATGTAGTGGTTTTTCTCGACGTTGAGCTCATTGTGTGGGTCGACTGACATCTGGCGAGACTGCTGCCTCGAAGGGTTGCGGTAAGGCATCGCGCTGTACTGTGAGCCAGACATGCTAGGCAGATGTGATGGTTGGGAGTGGTTTCGAGTGTCGAGTCTTGTGGGTGTGTATGTCTCGAGGTAGTTGTAAGAGAGAGGTCGTGTAGAGTAAGGAAGGTGTTGTTGGATGTGGGTATAGAAGTGAGGATGTAGTAGACAAGAAGGAGAAAAGGGTTGAGAAAGGACTTGTGTGTGTGTGTGTGTTGTGTCGGCTTCACCGCATGGAGCTCGTGAAAATCGGATATGGACCCTGAGGGAGGTGTGCACAGCTGATTGTCTCTGCTGCAGAAGGTGATTCTGGCGATGTCATAAACAGTGGGGGCCTGCGGGGAGTTGGGGAGGGGAGGGGAGTGGGTGAAGCGGTGATGGAAGAAGTGGATGAAATCTACCATAAAAAGCTGTCCAGACCACGAAGATGCACGTAGGCTGTTCGAGCATTCACTCACGCGGCGCTAGAAACTTCAATTTGCTCGTGACAGCGGAGTTCTCCAAGTGAATGTTCACAATCTGACATGTGTGTTTCTGTTGGTGGCTGATTTGGTGCCTGAATGGATGGACCCCGGTTTGGCATTGGGGTTTTGCCGGATAAACTGCTCCGGTCGGAGAAACCAGCGCCAAGGCCCAAGGGAGCTTCGAAGTGAGGTTGAGTCTCACGGCAATACCATATCACGATCCTCCCATACCCACGATGCGCTCCACGATGATGCTCCGACTGGCAGTGACCTTCCTCTTTTCCCTCGCCGCCGCCATCAACTCCGAACCGCGCAGTGTCGACATCTTCGCATGGCCCGTCGAGGGCTCCAAACCGCAAACCCTCGCGCAAGTCAGCTACACCTCCACCAACGCCTCCGTCAAGAGCTTCAATGCACCAGCATTCACATCCCAGGACGACATCGTCCGCATAGGCTTCTACCACGCCTCCGGATCGTGGTCAGGCATCGCGACATCGGCCTCCAACTTCGCCGCCAATGTACCAAAGACACTACAACTACACGTCAGACCAGATGGAGAACTATACCACGTCGGATTCAAGACAACGCCGGGCGTGAGTCAAGGAGATGGCGCGGTCAAGAGTGACCTCGCAGTGATGGTGGTGCCGATGAAGAAGGGACCGGTCCCAGCTTTGAACAAACCAGTCGTGCTGAGTGCAGATGGCAAGGAGGAAGGCAAGGAGCCGGAGAAGACGTTCTTGCAAAAGTGGGTGGACTTCATCCTGTGTCCGGTGTGTCCGTGATTGAGGCGATGCTGATGGTGTATTGCAGGTATTGGTGGGCCATTGCACTATTCTTGGTGTTCCAGCTGGTCGTGGGTGGGACGAAGGGGGAGTAAGGTATTCAATGGTTGAGTCCACGCGGCAAAGAGGAGATGCGACTGGATCAGGACATCAGCACGCGTCGAAATCGTGCTGAGAAAGTCATGATCGATGGACATCAACAGAGCTGCTCGATGTCACATCCACGCCGCCAAGGTGTTCACTGCCATCATCAAGCAAGGTCAGCCTGGAAGAACGCGTGGTTCGCCTCAGATGACTTGCATCGGCCACGCAGAGACACAACGTAATCAGGTCGAGGGTACTCCGTTAAACCTCGCGGCGATCACATCTTGGCGACCATTGATGGACGGCGTCCAGAAATTCAGCATGAGCCGTTCCATGAAACATACATGCTATTGGCAGTACTTTTACGAGATTCGGAATCTGAAGCAGTACGATGTCTGGTGGAGAACCAGGGACTCGGATGTGGCAACAAGAGATTGATCGCTCACTTTGCCGCAAGGACTTATCAGAATCGAGTACATTTTATTTCGACAGCATGGCCTTACAATTCTATGGCAATGTCAGTCCAAGCCAAGATGGTGATGATGATGCCCATGTGTTCCGAGGCGCAGCGAAGAGCAGACCACTTCCTCACAAGGATATCACTGGTATATTTCGGGCAGTGAGAACCCCAGATGATCAGCCGGATGTCTGACGTGAAACAGGCACAGGCCTGTCAAATGGCTGGGACATTTTTGGGGCAATGCTCTCTAACAAGGGTATGGACCCTTACCAATTTCTCACACCTGAATTATAAAGGTAAGCGTGTCTTCCTTTCCTTTCCGTCTTTCGCCTCTTCCATCCACACCGACCTTGTTTCGTCGAAGCGGTTCTGTTCGCCAGCAACAAGAACTTTTCCGAATTCAAGATCTCAATACCCTCAACACCCTCAACATGCGTTCCACTCTCCTCACCCTCGGCCTGGTCGCCATCTCCGTCTCAGCGCAGAAGGATGGCCAAAAGGACGGCGGCCAAAAGGGCGCAGTCCCACAATGGACGACCGACAATCCCAAGCCGGCCTGCGAAAGCGACTACAACACCTGCATCAGCAACCCCTCCAACCGCCACGACCAATGCGAATGCCTCCACCAAGCCTGCCAAAACAACGACCCCAACGGCACCTCCCACTGCGCCCAAGTCCTCAACCTCCCCGCCTCCCTCGCCGCCGGTCCCCTCCCACCTCAATACAAACCCACCTCCGGCATCTCCCCCAACCCCATCAACCAGCCCATGCCAACCACCACCGCACCCAACGGCGACACCATCATCATCGGCACCCTCGGCCCCGCCCCGGGCGGCGGCAACCCCATCGCCGCTCCCGCCAACTCCATCCCCCTCGGCGAACCCTGCTCCGACGACCGCCAATGCGCGGGCCAAGGCGTCTCCTGCTTCGGCCAGACCTCCGGCACCATCCCCTCCTGCGGCTCCTTCAACGCCCCCTGCCAGCGCGACGACCAATGCGCGACCAACACCTGCGACCAGAAAATCCACCTCTGCGCGGGTTTCCTGCCCAGTCAGAGTTATCTCGCCAACCGCCCGGCTGCTACGACCGGGCACGTGGCGGGCGTGCCGACGGGGACTCCCCCTGGGAATGGAACTCCCGGTGGAGCGCCGCCGCCGATGACGTCGACGACGGTGGTGCACCCCGTGTTGAATGGCAGTCTGGGACCGAATTATGTTCCCACTGCGAATGGTACACTCGTGGGCACGATGACGGGACCCGGGGGTGCGAGGGCGACGGTCAGTGGGATGAGGGGGAATGCGACGACGTCGGCGAGGCCGGGGGTGAGTACGGGTGGGGCGAGCAGCGTGGGTGTGTTCAGCGGCGTGGCGGCGGTGGGGTTTGGGATTTTGGCTTGGGTGGTGTGAATGGAGGAGATGTAACGGCTTTCATCATGAGTGTGTGTGTACTCAGTCGTAGTGGGTAATTTAACGAAGTTTTTCTGTCATGAAATGAAGCACCTGTTCTTTTTGACCTTTGTCAGCTCCCTGCGTCGATGTGAATCACAGCTGTTGTTGTTGTTGTTGCCCGCTCTGCTTCTGACGCTTATTCTACTCCAGGTGATGGACTCTTTTAATCACACACACGCCGGCCACCTCGAGTTTTTTCTTCAGCCGTCTGCCTCCACCATTATTCCAGATCAATGACATCCCCACGTGCCCCATCATCACTAGCCTCACTACTCCCGCAACCTTCTCTTACTTCGTACAAGCACCGATGCACCGATGCCGATGGTCAGCCTGAACTCTATCGCGAGCACATGCCTGTCAAGCGTCGACAACTCCCTGATGAGCTGGGACGAAGCTCCCTGGTCGGGTCTTGTTGTGACATCATATGCAAGTAAGGTAAGCTGTGAAGCCTGTGAGGCTTTCGAGGGAAGTTGAGGGGCCTCGCGGGCGTTCGAGGGAAGGTCCTGGTTGGGATTGGAGGAGGACACGCGTTTGATGGAGTCGGCATCGCTAGCTAGACTCGGATGAACTTCTGACCAAAGACGAATGGGAAAGAATGCTGGCCTCCTCAACAGCAAAGTCGCGGTCACAGAGAGAACTGTCACTGTGATGAGGATCCTCATTTCGAACGCATAGGATTCAGCGAGTTCATTCGGAATTCTGTCCTCGATCCTCCACACCACAATCTTCGCATCGTTCATCATGTCGATCAAAACAACCGTCAAAATATCGTCTCGCACGCTCGAGATGGTGTCTTCTTTGGGGCTGTCGAGGAGTTTCGCTTCGGTAGCCCAGAATGTTTGATCGCAGAAGTAGTCGTCTGGTTTGAGTATCGCTTGTTGGGCGGCGGTGCAGAGGATAGAGAGGCGGAGCTTTTGATATTGTCAGCCAGGTCCATCTCGTACATGCAGTGCCAACGTGATAGACTCCATGTCTACGAACTTGAGTAGAGTTCTACTCACCCAAACACTCTCCTCCCATCCCCTCCGTTCCAACAGCCGTATGAGTATTCAACGCCTGCCCAACCCGACTTCCTTTTAACACACTCCCCCCCAATCCCACTTGTTTCCTCAGCACTCTCTTCACCACATCCTCCACACGTTCTCCTCTCCCTCTCCCTCTCCCTTCCCCCCGATTATCCACAATACAATCGACCCTCGACCTCAACATCTTCCCCACACCCTCCTCCCTGTTCCTCGACATTCTGATCATCGGCACCGCATACTTCCCTTTCCAAGCAGGGACGGAAGAAGGTAAGCGGAGGAGGAGGATCTGGGGGTTGTGGAAGATTAGGGAGGTGAGGATTTGGACGTTGAAGGGGGAGTGGACTTGTCTGTTGGGTGGTGGTTAGGGTTAGGGTTGGATTTTGTTAGGGTTGTTAGGGTTGGATGGATGGAGGTCGGAGGGATGGGTGAGACGGACGCTTTCTGATGGCTGAGGTAAGTTGTTGGTGAGTCGGATGTGGAGGGTTGGGTGTGGGACATTGTCTTTTCGAGATAAGAGGTTCGTGTTGTTGTCGAGGGCTTTTGGCATACTGTCTTGCAGTGCCGCAGCAGTGGAGATGGAAACACAACCGGGAAAGAGAGTTGGAAGTCAGGAACACCTCCACCTCGTGAGATACATGTGTGACAGTCCTCCCGCTCTTCCACCCCTCTTCGACAAGGCCTTTTGTTCCAAGCTTTCATGGGTAAAACCCGTTCCCAGGTACGCTTGGTCCTGTGATGACGAGGAGGCTCGGTTGTGAGCGTCCGATGAGCAGCCGAAGACATTGGCGAGCTCTGACCTTTTGCGAGCATCGCCGCGGACTTGATCGTACTGAAGGCTGGTTGCACAAAGCGTCGTGCATGAAGGGAGCAAGACCTCGATGGAGGAAGTGGGATCGATTGACGTGCAGCGGCAGCTTGAGGTTTCCCCACACGATGCCCCCACACGTGAAAAAACGATGTGAAATGCGGAGATTGATCTTGAGGGAGTGCACTATTTGCGGAAATGCATACAACAACGTGAACATCGATCTTCGTCGAACGTATTTCGTCGTCTGTCATGCTGCCGACTGTCTGTTGCATATCCTCGTCGAGACCGCCTTGCAGGACAGCCTCCTTCCCACTCGCCCGCTGTACCAATAGATCCAAGTACACAATGCTCGCGATGTATCGCAACCAAGCAAACTCGATGCAATGCCTTCGTGTAGCTCAATGCCCCGAGACATTGTGCCCGAAGCCTACTTGATCTTACGCCTCACGGTTCCGTCCTGCTGCAGCCTACTCGACTTGGTCTCATAAATCTTCCGCACGAGCCCTGGCAGGGCTGCGCGGAACCTCTCCCCGCCGTGCTTGACGAGGACCTCGTCAATCATATCGACGGTGTCTTTGTATTCTGGAGGCTTGGCGAGTTCCCAGAGCGCCCGAACGGACCAAGCGAGGAAGCGCCATTCGAGGGAGTCGGATTGCTTTCCGGGAGCTTGCGTCGCATTGGGTTCAGATACTCGCTCGCCGGCTTCGGGAAGATCATCAGCCGGAGGCAGCGTCGAGCTCGTAGTCGACAGCTGGGTCACCTCAGAGGCTGACGAGTTCGACTCTTGCATCGCCTGGCTCAAAATCATGAGAATCGTTTGCGCATCTGGTTGCAGGCAACCGTACACAACGGAGCGCGAGCCATGCGGCGACTTGATGACCAGCCTCGTAGCGGCCGGATTATGGACGCCCCCGCCAGGACGCTCTGCTGAACGTCTGGCCCAGGATGGCCAAAGTTCGCTCAGGACTCGGCGACCGACGATGCTGCCGTGAACCGCAAGTACGCCGCTCAGCAATCGATTAAAAGGTATTGCTGAGCACCGAAAGTCATGGAATCCTTTCTCCGGCACTATGGAAGAGCAGAACCTAGCGCACTTCTCGTCGATCGTTGAGAATATAGTAAGCAAGGTCTGAGCCCTAACCAGCGCGGTCCTGGAGGACTGTGAATACATGCGGTAAACTCGTTCGAAGAGCTGCCGAGCGGCTTTGCGGTTCCGTCCGTCGTTGCTTTTGTCGTTGGATTCTTGGCCTTCCAAAAAGACAATCTTTGACGCAATGTTGGCAAGGCTGTACATGTGCCATTCGTTCTTGGTCAATGCCAGATGATCCAGCGTGCGGGATGCAGAATCCCATCGCATGGCATCGACGTGGAGATCCAGAATGGTAGGTCTGGTCGCCTCTGATGAGTGACTTTTCAGCTTGATCAAGAGAGCTCGATCTTTGGTCTTGGCCGCGAATTCGATCAATGGTCCTGCGATGAACGGATCTCCGTACATGGCCTCTGGTATGGCGGGCTCATCAAGGTCCTCGTGATAGATGAGCTTTCGTGCGTACTCAAACTTCCGTTGCCGGACAGCGAGCGCTAATAGCGCGCCCAGCGTGCTGGCCGGAAGTTGCATTTCAAAGCCAGGGTACTCGATTCCGGGAACATTGCTGGTGAACATTTCGTTGGTGGTCAAAACCTTGAACAGAGGCTTGCTGCCCTCGAGAAAGCTTGTGATTGACGTGATTTTGTCAGCGTCTGCACGTCTTTGCAAGGCCGAGACGACTTCGCGAGCGTTATGAAACTCCCCGCGAGCAACGGCGCCTGAGAGGCCTCGATGAAGCATGCCCGTCATGGCCGAGCCGTTATCGAGAACGTAGGCGGGCAAATCTTGAGAGTTCTTGTCCTCCAGGCCTTGACCGAGGCCGGGCGAAAGGCTGACAGCTCGCGCGGCTCGACGCCATGATATTTCTGGCTCGATGTTGTCGATTTCGATCACACGCGCCACGAGGCCGTCCCACGAGCCGAAACTCAAGCCAAGATGCTTTTTCTGCAGAAAATCCTTGAAGACGCGGAGCTGGCGGATGTTCGCATAGATGCTGCCAATCGACTCCTCCTTTACCACGCTTGCAAGTGCATCGATGTACGCGTTCACAACCTCAGCGCTCACCGTCCGCTCCACACTTGGATTGGTGCCGTCATGTTCGTCCATGGAAGATGATGGTCTTGTTTTGAATGTGTACTCCCATCCATTCCAGTCACCAGCGTCTAATTGATCGACGCTTGGTAGAGTCTTTTCGTATTCTCTCCATGAGAGTGGGTTCCAGCCGGGGTCTATTGATACAGCGTCGAGAATTTCCGCACCTTGCTGAATCCAGCCGCCGTGCAGACACGACCAAAGGATCAGCTCGATCCAAACCTCTGGGCGAATACCTTCCATCCGCACTGTGGCTCGGCCTTGGGCCGCTGTGAGGGTGTTGGTGCGAGCTTTTGCAGCTTCGCCCACCAGCCTCTGTTCTGCATTCCAAGCAGCATCGGAAAGAGCTGTCAAGATCCGGGATGAAAGTAGGGGGATAAGAGGAGGCTGCTGAATCGTCGTTTTCTCCAGACCTGGATTGTAATGGTAGATTGTCATGGGCATGATTTCGCGATGATGAAGATATGCGATCATTTCCAGGACCTCAGGTCGAACATCACCACCGACACATTCCAATGTCATGCGACCGAGCGTCCGCCAGATCTGTCCAAGCACATCATGCGCAGTGTAGTCTTCGTTGTCCGAACCATTGAATGGGCCATCTGTGAGATCGTCCAATTTGACCGAGGGGGAAACCCTGGTCGGTGAAGGCAAATCCAGCATTATCGGAATTTGGGTAGCATCAAACAAATGGCCAGCCATACCCCACATATCCTTCATTTCCGTAGAAGACAACTTCTTCTCGATCTCGAGCGGAAACTTGTCCACCAAGCGCTTGACAAGCCAGACCGCAGCACTCCATCTGCCCTGGACAAAGCCGATATGATGAAGTAGATCGCATGGATTGCTCTCAGAATTTGAAGGATATTGAGCTTCGAGCAACACTTCTGCCAAATCACGGGCTCCCAGAGCAGGTTGTGGAGATGCAAGTTGTTGGCTCCGAAGGTGCGGAGGGAGTGCTCCATCGAGAAGAGCTACAAATTCGTCCACATTCCGTCCAGACCATCGATGTTCAGTCAGACCAGATTTCCCGCCAACGAAAGGCTTCTGAGGTCCGGCTTTGGTACCATGGTGTCGATGCGACTGCTCAGGCTTCTGTGGCCGACAATTTGTGGTGGCCTCTTGGGAGTAGCGATATACATGGCGGCTCGCCAAAGGAACGGTGCAAGACGTCGACCGCCTCCAGAAGTTGGATTGCGTTCGCAACTGAATCCATCTTCTCATTTGGGCGTGCGCATTGTTGGGAAGAGAAGGACGAGATGGAAACGGAAGAGGCAAAAGTTGATGATGAAGTCGACAGAAGCGTGACCTCGCGTGAAGACCGCGCTATGGGCTGGCCCGGAAGCTTAAATTCGCGAGCTTGTCTCAGTTGTCTGCCTCCAGGCAGGCGTTCGACTTTCACCATCTCGGAACAAGTTGAACCTCATTTTCACTTCCACTCCACCTCCATCCATCCGGTCACCACGCTCATTTGTCAGTCTGCCCTCTGCGAGATCGAAGCATTCTCCATCAACTGCACACGACCGCTCCCATCACCCGCGAGCTTCAGCACAAACAATCGCCATCATGTCTGGAGCATATCGCGTTGGTATGAAAGCCATACGAGCACTGCAAAAGCTGGCATTCACTGACGCAGAACAGAGCTCGCGACATCGAACCGTGCCGGATGCGCAGTGAAGTACTGTCAAGACAACGACCTGTAAGCGCCATCATACCGCGAGGTTCTTTCGAGATATCATCGATTGACGCTCAATTTTCAGCAAAATCAAGAAAGGAGAACTTCGACAGGGTGTGACTGTTCAGTTCAAAGAACACACGACCTGGAAGGTACGTCTGGACATTCTCATGCTTCCACCTCACGCAGACCGGTTATTGACGTTCATGCAGTGGCGCCACTGGGGTTGCGTTACTCCGTCCGTCATCCACAACTGGAAGATAACATCCGGAGGTGACATGGAATTGGTGGACGGGTACGATGAGCTACCAGCGCCGTTGCAGGAGAAAGTCGAGCGTGCTTTCGAGCAGGGTCACGTTGACGACGATGACTGGACTGGAGTGAGTTGAGCCTATTGGCTTGACGTAACCGTTACGCTGACACCTTGTTCTCACAGGACGTGGAGATGAACAGATATGATCCGCAGAAGCCCAACCAGGGTATGCGAATGACCAAAGCCAAGAAAAAGGCCAAACGCGGAGATGTGAGTTGTTCCCGGCAGATTTCCATCCCATGAACAATACTGACGCTTTGAAGTCGGATGACGACGACGAGGAGGAGCCAAAGAAGAAGAAGAAGAAGGGCTCGAAGAAGCGCAAGCAAGCGGATGCTGACGAGGACGACGATGACGAAGAAGCGGAGACTCTGCCTGTGTCGAAGAGGGCCCGTGGCAAGAAGGCGACCGCTGACGCCAATGACGAAGACAACACCGCGGCGAGCAAGCCCGCTGCCAAGAAGTCTCGTGGCAAGAAGGCAGCTGCTGAGGCGGTCGAAAACGACAGTGAAGTGGAGAGCAAGCCAGCTCCGAAGAAAGGTCGTGGCAAGAAGACCGCCGCAGAGACCAACGACGACGAAGCCGACGCCGCCCCACCGAAGAAGAAGGCCGCAAAGAAGACCAAAGCTGAAGCTTCCGACGAGCCAGACGCAGAGCCTACCAAGAAGACCAAGGGCCGCAAGCCGAAAGCGAAGAAGGAGGTCAGCGAAGACGAGGATGAGCAAGTCGAGGAAGCGCCGAAGCCAGCTGCGAAGAAGGGCAGAGCCAAGAAAGCTCGCGTCGAGGAGGCTGCTACTTCTGACACGGTGGTCGAGGCTGAGGAAGAGGAAGTGAAGCCAGCTCCTGAGCCAGCGAAGCGCAAGGGTCGTCCTGCGAAGAAGGCTGCTTTCGAGGAGTAGGCCCTCCCGCTCCTGTCTTGCGATCAAGACCGTGTGACTGGCGTCGCTCATCCTGGATTTGTGCGCGAGAGTCATTGCCCAACGCAGATGTTCACAGCATGCGGAGAGGGCTTTGATGGTCTTCGAAGAGGAGGTTCACGCTCGTGGCATGCAAGAGACAGCTTTATACCCAGTACCTGTTCACGTTCAGAAGGAATGAACGATAATCAATGGTGGTTCTTCCCAACGATCCAGCGGCTCAACCGGCATTCCTCGTTGTTTCGACTTTTCGAAATTCAACATCCCAATGATTCGTCCAATCCATCACCACTCAATGCCTCTCGTTGCACAGTCCGCATCAATCACTGATCTGAAGATGCAGGTCCGAGACGACTCGTCACTCGCATTAGTCGCCGCCGGACCTTTCTCCGCCGACCCTGGCCCGATAAAGTTCGATCTCGAATGCACGATCCGAACTCAATCTCGGTTCCTGGGCCCGCTAGACTGCTTTGAAGATGTCACCACATCATGGTTGGATTTTTGTGAAGATCACTCCTTTGTGTTGATATCAGGATGACGATATGAAGTTGACAACGAGTAGGCAACACGAGCGCTTCAATCCCTTATTGATGATCGCTGAGATTGGCAGGAACGTATGTACAAGTCCCACCAAAGAGCGGACATGCCACCCCAATGACCATTGAGAGCACGAAAAGTTTACGCCCTGCACCTCGTTGCCGTACTGGCCTTGTCGTCGCAAGTCTCATGGAGTACGGAGACGAAGAGCAGCGTTCCCAACCCGCGATCGCAATGTTCCGAAACCTTGTCCAGATCGATGAGCATGGGACCCGCGCCTCCAATGGCTGCACCTCTCGCCAACTGACGCGATGTGCAAATCACGATGGTTCGTGCAATAGTCGTGTTTCACGCGTTGACGTCCATATGACCACTGCATGATTCCACCTACTAGTCAGTGCTAAATCATGCCATTATGATCGCGCCACCGCTGCTAGTATGAACAGTGGTATCGGTGACGTCCGAACGCATCGCAGGGCTAGTTACTGAGACGCCATTACATGCTATAAGAAACCGCATGCGCGTCGAAAAAGTGCTTCCACAACTCCATCACAATTCCAAGCACACCTCGAACACAACTCATACCAACCACTCTAAACAACAACCCTTCAACCCCACCCCATCAACAACCATGTCCGACAACGAAGTCCCCACCGCCAGCGTCACCAACGACGACTACGTCTCCCGCCCCGGGCAAAAAGACACCGTCCCCGTACAATCCGACGACGCCGGCGTCGAAGATCCCATTGACGCCGATACCGCCGACTCGGACGCCACTCTCGGTACATCCCAACCCAATCACCACTGTACACTCTCGGACCTTTTGCTAACTTGAGATGTGACATGTAGAAAAAGACGAGCAAGCCGCCATGGACAAGAGCAACATCATCGACGACCGCACACGCGGTGCCGCGAAGCAGAAGGGCGCTTACACCGAGCCTGGCGACGAGGAGGGTCTGCCCGGTGCGGAGGATGGGACTTCGTCTGGAGCTGCGCAGTAGAGGAGAGATGGGGAGGAATGAGGATGGAATGTGTATGATTATACCCTGTGTAGTAGCTTTGAAGAAGATATCTTTGTACAGATCTCTGTTGTGTATACATTATACATCCCATGGGTATCATCCTGTCTTCGCGCAAGTCCATCCACATATGTACATCCCCGAACATAGTCATACATGCTGCCGACACCCTCCCTACAACGTCGCCTTCACCCCCTCCCCCTTCCTAAACCCTTCCACTCTCCTCTCCTTGATCCTCAAAACCAACCTCCTCGCCTCTTCAAACTCCACCGCCGGCAACCGCATAACATCAACCTCCTTCTCCTTTCCCTTCCTCGCCGGAATCCAGACCCCATTCGTCTTCAATCCCTCCGGCTCCTCCACCACCCTGCGAATCCAATTCCCCCAACTCCTCAAACACCGCCTCGAAGCCGGCAGATGCGGCAGCAACATGGGGAAACAATGCGGCATCGCCTCGTAGTGCTCAAACTGTACTTTGACCCCTTGTCCGGCGGCGCGCGCGGCGACGAGAATGTCCTCGTCCATGAGCATTTCGTCGCCCGTGTTCATCCATAAGGGCGGGGCTGCTTTCCAGCTCTCGGCGAGAACGGGGGAGACGAGAGGGTGGTCGAGCATGGAGAGGTCGCAGTAGATGTCTCCTCGAGGAGGTTTGGTCGGCCAGATGGAGTCGGCGGGGAATCGACCTACTGCATCATCGTGGTTGGCGGGAGGGAGGTAGTCCCACTTCGAATTGCCCACGATAGAAGGCATAGCGCGGGAGACGTCGAACCACCCCGAATTACCACTTACACCAGCGGGCAGAGGGACGTGCACATCCCGGCCGTGAAACTTGACGAGCGGCACGCCGTTCGCGGTACGGTGGAGTTGGAGGAGGAGTTGCAGCAGAGCGAAAGCGAGGTTTGCGCCGGCGGAGTCGCCTGCTAGTACGATTCGTTCGGCGGGCACGGCTTCGTGGAGAGAGTTGGCGGGCGGGTAGATGAGGGAGAGGTACGCCATGAGCGCATCGATGAGTTGACCGGGAAAGGCGGTTTGGGGAGCGAGACGGTATCGGACGCTGCAGACTCGGCCGCTGCTTTCTTTCGCGAGGCGACTGGTCAGACCGCGGTGGGTGGCTGGGTCGCAGAGGTAGTATGCGCCGCCTGGGACATCAATCAGCACTGTCCATAAATCATCATGTACTCGCTCCTTGGATATGAACTCACCATGAAAATACAACACGGTAGCCTCACTCGACCGACACGGCTCCGCCATCAACAACCGATACTTCTCCCTCTCATCCACATCCGGCAGTCCCTCGTCCTTCTTCGCGCCAGGTCTGAAACCCGTCCACTCGACCTCCAAGTCCTTTAATTCCGGTTTCTCATAGTTCAACACATTCCCCTCTTTCTTCATCGCCTCGATCGCCTGGAACACGACATCCCTCAGTCCCTTGCCTTGTCCCTCATCTTCCTTCGGCGGTCTCGCAATTGTAGCCTTTGCGATCCACGTCTTGCCCTTGATGCCCGGGTCTTTCAGGGTTCCTCTTTGCACTTTGGAAAGAGGGGCTGGTCGCCCGCTCTTCGGGGACGCGATGGCGCGGAGGACAGTTACGGTGAGTTCGGTGCGGAGGTCCCATTTCGAGGAGGTGGGGGAGAGACCGAGAGTGTGTTGTGCGGCGTGCCAGGAAAGGGAGGGTACGTGCGGGAAGAGGAGTTTGAGGGCGGCGACCGGGCTGTCCATGTCGTCGGCCTTGTCGGGGTGTAGGGGTGGCGGGTAGCGGGTAGCGGCGTCCTTGTACACTGCAAACGGGGATCGAGGGCGAAAAGAAAGAAGACGGCGAGGTAAAGGGAAGGCGAGCGCCTCTTCTGCTCTAGACCCGCGGCCAATACACGCGAGCAGACAATAGAGTTAAGATTAACATGTGGAAAGGTGATGCTAACAACGGCTATCTCCCGGATCTCGGCTTGTCGATGTACGAAGTACGCAGGCGACTTCATGTGGTCCACAACATCGATATCAGAGTGAGTAGAAGTTGTCCATCTCCTCGCGAGGGGTGAAGAGGAGAATCGACATCACAACAGCAGTCAGACTGCATGAACACCAGACACAGCGAACTCGCTCCAAATAGTACATTTTTATCCGCTTCCCATCTAACATATCGTAACAGTATAATGCTTTTCTTACCTTTCATCTTTTTTTCTGCGACCTTTTCATGCTTTCTGATAACCACAAATCGAAGAACGCAAGCCGGCAAAAGCATCCACATCCCATCGATGCATCTCATCTCCTTGGCCATTCTGGGTATTCGCCATCTCGCAGCGCACTAGGAACTGAATCCCTCCCGATTCTTGCTCTTGAACGAGCCAACCGAGAAGCGCACGCGCAAGTAAAGAAAAGCAGACATCGCGCCTGAAAACCCATGTATCCCTCGGCCAAAGACAAAGGAGAACGTTCCCATGTTCAGGTCCTGTGCCCGTCAGACCTCCCCAGCTGGGGCCCTTTTTAATTGTGGTTTTCGTTTGGAAAGCATCATAACTCTCGTAAACAGATCTGGACAACTGCTGAGAAGCAGTGTCGGTGTGTAGTTCATCTGGAATGACAGTGACTGATCCCGTGCGTACTTTTTCAAGCAGACGAGCGGGATCCACAACCAGGTACAGGATCATCGGACGAAGTTTGAACCTCGCCTTTCTTCTAAGAAGGCTTGGGCAACTTTCCCGGATCCGCACCACGGGCCACGAGCTCATCGGTGATGAGCTTGTTGCGGTCGACGTAGAGAAGCTTGTAAGCGTGACGGATGGTACTCTCGCTGACTTTGGCGACAGACTGAATCTCCTTGGGGTGCTTCGGGTTACCCATGAGGTAGGAAGCCATGTAGATGCAGGCGGCGGCCGACGAGAGCGGCGAACGACCGGCCAGAGCGCCACTCTTGGTCATGGCAGTGGCCAGAGCGATGGCGACGTTGGTGGCGCGCTGATCGAGGCCCAGCATGCTGCAGAAGCGCTGACAGAGATCGGCGGGGTCGGCGGTGGCGCTGCCCTTGTAGGCTTCGTTGTAGACGACCGCACCTTTTGAAAAGCGTGTTTAGTATCAATGAAACAATGAAGGAAAAAGAGACCATCGACTTACCGTTTGCAGCAGTGTCGGAGCCAGCGTTCTTTCCCTTATCCTTGTTCATGAGAAAGTTCTCGAGGAGTTTGAAAGTGCGGCCAATCTCCTTCTTGCTGACGCTCGTCAACTCCATCGCCTCACGGAACGTGCGAGGAACGTTGTTGCGACGGCACGCGATGAAGACGCATCCGGCGATGAGAGCTTCTTGGCTCTTGCCCTTGAAAAGGCGACTCTCATCAGCATCCTTGTAGATGTGCTTCGCGCTCTCGGAGACAGTGTATGGGAGTGCCCATCCGTCGCACAATGCGCCAATCTGCTTGTAGGCTTGCAGAAGCAGCTTGTTGCTCTTGTCGTGGTTGGCTTTGTTCTGAGCGCGGTGCAATTCCTTGCTGCGCATGCCGCCGTCACCGAATGCGATGTTGGTGTTCAGCTGTGCGCCGTTGAGTAGAGCGTTCGGGCCATCACCGACACGGCTAGGATCGTCGTTGCCCTGATCGTCGTTGGAAAAGGTGCGCCATTCCGAGCTGGTGTCGATGGAGCGCTGCTGAAGGACGAGACCACAGTTCTCGCAGATCAAGTCACCACTGGCATGATCCTCGCGCAGCTCTGGTGGATCCTCGCGACAATCACGACAGATGAGGCGCACGTTCAAGTTCTGTTGCCACTCTTCCTCCTGCGGTGGTTTCGGCTCCGGATCGGGGATCGCGCCCGGAGACAGGCCTTGCGCCATCATACCGAGCGGGGTGCGTGGTGGAGAAGACTTGTTGTGGGCCACCTCAAATCGATGCGTTGCTCGCTTCTTGATACCTTTGGAGCTCTTGCGGAGCTTGTGGTTCTTTGCAAAGGTACGGATGAAGAGTGGTGAGAACGTGGTTGCGGTATTGAGGGTGGTCGTGAAGTTGAGGAATGTACTTCGTCGGCCGGGAGAGGAGAATGAGTCACGTGCGTCGGCGGGATTGATCGCAGCTAAGTGATCAGTCTGTCAGCGACGGTGACTGGGGTGATCAGCAGACTGCATGCGCAGGAGTTGCTGATGATGGTGGTTCTCCGCTGAGGATGTCTCTGTCTGCTGAAGACAAAGGCGCAAACAGTTTGCGGGTATGGAGATGATAGGACAAAGACACTCACACTCGCACTTCCGTGATTTGCGCTGTCAAAGCGGTGAAGTCGTGGTAGTGGGAGGAGTGAGCGTTCGAGTGTAGATGTCGAGTATCCGCTGCTTTATCGGGCCGTCAAACCAGTGAAGGCGTCCGTGAGTCTTGCGGCGAACTGATGAATGTCGCTGCTGTCTCGCAGAAGGGTGGCCGTGGAGTATCGCGCACGTCGGATCGCTGAAATCGGTTCGTTTGATGAAGTCGATGTATCGGCGAGGAGTGTGCGACGGTGATAGGCGAGCGGAAGAGAGATGGAGGGTGTGTCGGCGGATGAGAGGGAGGTGTCGTGTTTGGTGAGGAGGAAGTGTGACAATACGAAGATTCTACGATGATGGAAGGCTGGCGGCGAGATTCCGGCTAGCTCCGTCATCCGCCAAGCTTTTGGCAAGTGCTACCCGAAGAACGACAGCTTCCTCTCACGGCTGTTGACGAAGGAGAGCAAGAGACGCAGACCACTCACAGCACTCCTCACACAACGCAAACATGCTTGGACAAACCCTGAGGACTTCGGTAAGATATATGGAATGCCTGCGATTGCGCGTACATTGCAACTGACCCCACGCGCAGAGCCAATCGCTCGCCAGAGCCGCGCTTCGACAGAATGCCGCAACCCTCCGCCGCACCTTCATCACTCCTACCGCTGTCCGACAGGGTATGCCGAGTCATCCGTCATAGTCTCCGCACGATAATGCTGATATCATCACCAACAGCCGACCTCGTCCAGGACATGTACCTCAAGGAGCTGAAGGCATACAAAGCGCCCGCGATCAAGGCCAACGACGCTGAGGGCCAAGTCCAGAAATTCGCCATGCCCAAGGCACCAGCATCCCCCGAGGAGGCCGACCTCCAGAACGATTTGTCCGCCTACGAGCAGCAGGTGCCCGAGGTCGAGGGCCAGGCTGCGGAAGGTTCATCTGCGCCGGTGGAGGATTGGTTCGTTGAGGAGGTTGAGGAGGAGGCCGCACACCACTGAGGGATGAACGGATGAGGGAGGAGGTAGAGATGCTGATGCTGCGATGGAGAGCATGTAACATACAGGCGTGAATACCAGCTTTCGAGGCAGTTTGGGGACATTCGGACAGCGTCAAGTTATTGTGTCAGTGTGATGCGTTGCCCTTGATAAGCTGGAATTGCCAAGGCAAGTCGATGTTCGACGGTGTGGAAACCAACACCGAGCGTCATTTCTATCGGGCTGGCACCGACCTCAGGTGGCCATGTGGTGAGATTGCTCCTCGGCGAGTCACGTGACTTGAGAAGACACAGACCGGCCTTTGCGATGCTGACTGGGTCAGGATCATCACCCATCGGTGGCAAGCTCTCTGTCTGAGATGGCGATGCGGCTGCGCTCTTCAGACACGTGGCAGAAATGTTGTCGACCAGAGGTACGTTCTACTCACAATATTTGCTTCCCTTGGCTACAGGTACACCCAGCGAATCTGCGCCATCTTAGACCTTGTGAGCCCCAGCGATGTCCTCGTATCCTCGCCTCATCAATCGACGAAGAGCGGGAATTCCTTCTCTCTAGCCTCATATGTTAGGGTCGGATACGATGAGTTAGCCTCACTCTTCTGGAGCACCCGCGATATGCTCACCCGATCGCCTCATCATTCTACGAGCACAAGGAACTGCGGTCAAATGTCAGGCATGAACGAGAGTGTGGCATTCGATGTGTCAAGACACCAAGGTAGTGCAAAAGAGCCGGTATCGCGCTGTGCAAACTCCACTCATCTGCACTCTTCCATTCTGACATTCATTCCTCTGCACATCGTTACCATCCATTTCCCTCACGACATCACCATGTCGCTCGGCATGAAAAAGATATTCCTTATGCTTCTCTTGGCTCCAGCTGCCCTTACAACGCCCGTTCCCGGAAAGGAGTTGATCGCTACCCGCAACGCAATTGTGCCTCGCGTGCATAGTGATTTGAAGGGCTACCGACCTGCACGTGTGCTCTTCATGTTCCCATGCTATCAGTATTGAGCTAACATGCGATCCTAGGACCTCCACCGTCTCTGTGGCCTGATCAGAGATGGCGGCCCATTTTCGACCCCGTAGGTGCAGAAGGCCGCAAGTGCTCCACTTCGACGAGAGAAACTAACGAAGAATCCAGTCTCGAATCGGGCCGCAGCTGCGTCGAACATCCAAAGTAAGCCCACTCAGTCCCAGCTCCCCGTATCTCACCTCGAGACATCTGCTTCGTGACGCTAATATGAAGCAGATTTCAATTCACCTGCGCTAATTACCTGGGCGTTCAGCGCGTCACGAGGGCGTACTGCGACGCTGGCCACTACTGTCTCGAGACGGAGGGCGAGACCAACAATGTCGCCGGCCCTGATTTCACCGGGAACAAGGGTATCTTTTGCGCGACAATCGACCTCAATCTCGAAGTCGAAATTCCGCCCAATCAAGTCGAAGCCTCAACACACCTGTCTATTAAGCCGCCTGGTCCTTCCGGCCGGGGCACGATGACAGGCCTCATCGAGCTAAGGGGAGATGTTTCAGGCTTTCGTCCTGCCCTCGAGTGGAAAGTCGTGACCAATAACGAGCCCGGGATCAATCTATTAGGACAAAAAGTCATCAAGAACGGAGATAACAAAAACACGGTTCAACTATACCCGATCAAATTCCATTACGACAATGAGGCGCAGTTCCTCGCAAAAGTGGAATTTCTCAACCCGAGGCACAAGAAGCCTTACTCACTCAAGGCCTTTATCACAGAGCTCGCTAGTTGATTCACTCTGCGGAGCATCGAGGAGGACCAGGGGAAGGTAGCGCTCGGCGAGATCGAGGAAAGGGAGGAGAAGGAGATATTCGAGGAGAGAGAGGTTTTGCAGGATCGGGAGCCATTCGAGGAAACGGAGGTAGATACGGATGAAACCCGATCTGGTCGATTGATAACCGGCACGATATCGTCGCCGTCTCGGGTAGCAACGTTGGCCAGTATACACACACAGTCCGCCACTAACCCCGAATCTCCCGGTTCAGAAATTACACCCTCAGTAGCCACACCAACCCGCTCTGAGCCCTCCTTCGACTTCCTCTCTGTCGCATCACCCCTCACCAAGCCCCTCTCAAAACCTGCACCGGGCCATCTCTCTCCCCTCCCGCCCACATACTCTTTCCATCCTCAATTTCAATCTTCTCCTCACACGCGCAGACACTCTTCTCCTCAGTCTCCTCATCCTCCTCAACAATCACAGTCAATCTGACTCCACAATGCGGGCACTTCAGACCTTTCGCATCGTGGTGTGCAAGGAACGGGTGAATCTTCTCGTCCGACGGAGTGATCGCCTCATGGTGCGAGATCGCCGGCGAAGGAGGTGGTGGAGACGTCGAGGCGGTGTGGGCAGTCTCCGGGAGCAGATCAGGGAGGGAGGGATGGCGAGCATGGCCCGCTTCGTCCTCTTCGGCGTCGTGGTATTCGTCGCCCCAGATTGTCTTCCCTCCGTCGACATCCTCCTGTTCATGCGGAGCCACGGTCGTGAGACGAGGACTGGAGAACAACGCCGCAGCGACTTCCTCCTTTCTGAACTCGTCCTCGAACTCGTTCTCCTCGACCACGCTCCGGGAGGGAATGGCCAGTTCTGCGGCCGACTTTCGGCGAGCGAGCTCGGCTGAGAGCGAATGGATAGGATACTCATGGTACGATGACATTGGAGGTGTTCGGGACCGGAAGAAGGGAGCCGTGCTGTCGAAGGTAGAGGCGGCCGTTTCGAGAGCAAAGGGCGGGTGGCTGCGAGATGGATAGTCAGTCGATTGTGGATCAATGAAAGAGGGTGGATCGAGCTCACCAGCTGAACATTGTGCCGCACTTGCGACGGACGAACTCGGGCACGGACATGGTGGAGTTGTTCGCTCTGGGCTTGATGGAAATTTCCGGTTCGTGATCGTTGATTGCAGGTTTGGAGTTTGTGTTGTCAGGTGAGAGAGCAGCTGGGGCAGTCACTACTTGTATATCCAGTCCACGCAGCACACGAGATAGATAGCCAGACATGTACGCTGATCATCTCTCGACACAACTCGAGCTACCTATTCAATGCAGTCACCGCAGCAGCTCGCCACCTTCCCCTCCTCGAGCTTCCAAGGCGAGCTGACCGAACATGCAGTGGTGAGACGTGTGGTGAGATCTTCACTCCTCCATTGGCGTGCGCCATGATTGTACATGTACAAGCCGTTTCCATCTAGCGTCGGCATTGCATACCGAGTTCGCAAGCGATAGGGCGCGATTCGGTGGTGGGAGCTCCTACTTCCTGAATAGGCAATTCTCGGTGCCACCAAAAGCTCAGAGAGCTTCGGAGATGCGGAGAAGCTTCTGGAGAGTACAATGCAGTGTCAGCATGCAGTCAGCATTGAGGATGCTTTGGATGGGAATAATGCCGAGCGAGCTTGTGCGAAGTCATGGTGAATGTCGTAAGTCGAGGCGGGGGAAGGCGAGTGTTGTGACATGTGATTTGCTTGTGACGAACATCAGATTGGTTAGTATGCGATGACTACGCCTTGCATGTGACATGGCGATCAAACTTTGCGAGATGGTGATGATCTTGTCGAAGTGTTTGCCAGGACCAACTTCCATCCGGCGGCCATTCACGACAACATCGCTTTTAAGACATCCTGTATCGACTTCTCGGCCCAAGAACTAAACCTCTTCTCGAATCACCTCAGGACGCTTTCTCCACTATATCAAACACAAGCTCAGCCACCATGTCACCCACCAACCCACCACTCGTCTTCACCTCAGACGACACATCCTCCCCAGAAGCTCAAGCCCAGCCATCGCAACACACACCTATCCCAACACACAAGGCCACACCTCTCGAGAACGCAACATCTCTTCTCGAGCAAGATACCGGCGACGTCGCTTCGACTGAGGCACAGGCACAGCCGATGGAGCATGCACCTGCGACTGAGAGCGGAGCAAAGGTCAGCGAAGTGAAGGCGAAGAAGGTTGACCCGACGAAGGAGGCGGGGAGTTGGACGAGTGCTTAGGAAGGTTGTGTAGTGCGATACAATGGATGCCGATGAGCGAGGGAGATCGATGGAAGGGTTGGAGAGGCGAGATGGATGGAAGCGGCCTTCAGATCATATCAGAGATCAAGACTCAGGAGACTCCTATCAAGCAGTGACCAATGCTCGCGATTCGAGATGTTTCGCATATCTCCACACAGCTCTCAAACATACCATGTTCTTCGCAAGATATCCAATACCACCACTGAGCACCCCATTCCCCCCGTCCACAACCCCAAGCCCATCACCCAGAAGACGGACAATGATCATAATTCCCATTCACATTATTCCCCCACCACGCCGGAAAATTAATCGTCTTACCCGCCGCCCCAAACACCGCAAACGACAGAATAAACAGCGCCCACAGCGCGCCTCCGTCGAACGCTCCCGTAATCATGTACATGTAGTGCTTGAAAAACGCCGGCTTGTAGTTTCGGAGGTAGAATTGGATGAAGAAACCCGCGAGGATGGTGCTGAAGATGACGCAGGTTTGTGAAGCGTTGTAGGGAATGTAACCCGCGGCTTGGATGAAGAGGGGGAAGTTGATCTCGTTGGAGGCGAATTTGCCGATGCGTGGGACGAACTGGAGGGTATGTCAGTCTCGTCTCACTGTGCGCAAGGCTAGAGTATACGTACTGCCGTGAAGATGCGGTGCGCAGCGACGATGCTCGCGCCGACGAGGAGACCCAAGGGGACCATGTAGTACTCCTTGCCATAGGTGTAGAGGTACCTGGCCAGCGCCCAAGATGTGGCGTTGGTGTTATAACTTTGGATCGTGGCGCCGCTCCAGGAGGCATTGCCGTTGGTGTCAGTGAGGAGAGCCTTGTTCTCCGAGATGATAGACGACATGACGACGTAGTTGATAAAGCCGCCGAGGACGGTGCCCCAGAGTTGAGTGAGGAACATCACACGAGGAGGGATCTTGACTGGTGATTCGGGAAGGTTAGCTTGAAAATGGCCTTGTAGTGTACTGGCGATTGCATGAACATACGATATTCGCCCAGTTTGAGATCGTTCGACAGATTGACACAGTTGATAATGACGCTGTGCGACCATGAGGCGAAGTACACTGCGAGGAATTGTCAGCGTGAAGACATCTCCCGTTCGAAGTCAGGCCAACTCACTATTCCCAACTGGACGTCCCGGCAGCAGCAGACCAGCCATCAATTTGGACAAATTGTTGGTCGCGATTCCACTGCCGAACCTGGAGTAGAGCAAAGTACTGAACGGGGCGATGATACAACCCGTCAGGATCGATACGAAAAATCCCCAGAACGGCAGGGTGATGTTCTGCGTTGTGACGACGATGGTGCCGAGGGCGAAGGCACCGGCGAGGAGCAGGCCGTACCACCACCAAGGCACTTCCTTGTAATGGGCGGCCATGTAGACATGATGTCTGTCTCCACTGCTCTTACGCGAACCTTTGAATGCTCGCTTCACGTCTCCTGCCCAGAAGAGGATGACATGGGCAATGAGGGCTCCGATCTGGACATTGTCAGCGGGATGCCATGTGCCTCGTATAGGGCAGCGCGATCACTCACCGCAGCATTGGCCATGAATTGGCCGTAGGCAAAACTACCCGCCATCTTCGGGACGCCGTATGTTGCGAACGCTGCTTTGTCGAGCTCCCCTTCGACGAAGACTTTGTGAATGGGATACTTGCTGCCATCGGCAGATAGAAGCTTGGTCGACATGAAGGGTAGTGACTTGGAGCCCCAGGTGTCCGTGTAGTATATGCCGATCATCGCGAGCATACAGGTGAAGATACCCACCGCATAGTGAGCTTGCCACTTCAGAGGGAGCGACGTCTGGCCGGACGTGATCTGGCCGGGAGTTTGATGGTTAGGAAGCCATTTCCAATACGAAGACTGGCACACTTACATATTGCCAGTCAAAGGACACTGTAAAGAGTCCCAAGCCTTCATTATTCGAAGCGCCTCCGAAGAATCTTGTCAGAGTCTCGCCCTTGGAACCAGTCGCATGAGAGGCGGCCAGACACGGGATCGACACTGAGTTCAGCCAGGGAAACATATATGCCGGGAAGATCTCGTAGAAGAACATGCCGATGAAACTGTACCAGAACCATCGGAGCGGCTTGGAGTTCTTGACGCTCTGCCAGTGCATACCTTGAAGGACCTTGACGGTAGGAAGGGTCGACCAGTAGACCGCATCGACGTGCCAGACCATGATGGGGCGGAAAAGCCCAGCAAGTCCGTAGCCGAACAGACCAATCGATAGGACGGCAAGGATCACTGTGGTCGCTGAGACCTCCATGTCGTAGAAGAGCTTCTGCGCGGCGAAGACGGTAACGCTTTCGTGCGCGTTGGAGGCAGACGTCGCAGTGATGGAGGTAATGGCATGCTCTTTGAGGCTCCATGGGCAAGGATTGAGGAACAGCCATAGCGAGACCCAGATCGGACGTTTGCCCTGACCACCTTTGGCTATCCATCGTGCCAGGAGCACGTCGCCGCGTGGGAAGACTCTGGCCCACCCGACGCCCAGGACATATGCAATGATCACAATAAATGGTCCGTAGATGTCGATCTTAGTCGGTTTGAACTGTGGGGAAAGAGTCAGTGAGATTGCACGACTTCGGTGGACAAGATCGGTATTGAATACATAGTAAATTTGAGTCATGACCGCTTGGAAAGACGACAGTATGCTGGCCAAGAGTACACTCCGAAAGGTGAGCGCTGGATCCTTATCATCTCGCAGAGAGAGCAGATGATTCGCGGCATCGGTTCCAGTAACAATGATAGCGTTGTCGTCGTCGAAGCTCACTTGGGAGTCGGCAAGAGAGGTGACCTTAACGTCAGGTTTCTTCTCATCGCTTCCAGCACGCCCAGAGGAAGCAGAGTCAAACTTGGAGAGCGGCGCCGTCTTGCCGCCAACTTCAATCGTCTCGGTCTCCATGCCTGCGTGTGTAGTAAGATCAAGCACCTCGTGCGCTTTGGGGATTGACATCGTGCCCCGAGGTTGGGTGCGAAGTGCTTTGGAAGCTTTGGAAACGAGCAGTGCCCGCACCACATACTTTTGACGAGAGCGGCCAGCGCAAGGTCCATCGTCTGACCACCCACGGTCAATGTCACGATAGCGGACCACCGAACGATGTCGACATCTGCAGCCCTTGTGACCTGCCACGATGGTCCCAACTCCCAGGGCCACGTTCGCGATAAGGTCTCCGCCCAAGCTTCCTCATGGCAGTTGTGCATGGTTGGCAGGTCCTGCTACCGAAGATAGCCCGGATGGAGTGCCGTACACAGCGCAAGCAGAAGAAGCTCGACGACGCCATTCCGACGATGGATTGCGAACTTGCACGGAACTGCGCTTGCCGAGTCAGACGAGAATCGGGGTCTGGAATACGAGAGACCGTCTCTCAATGGGCAAGGCTCGGTGAACCATTCAAGGATGATCCAATGAAGTTTCCTGTCCATCACGCGGCATGCCTGTCGACGGTCAATGCTTATGGTGACTTCTTTTCTGGCTGCTCTGGCGTGATTTCAGGGTCGGAGGAGCAATGCAGCGAAAGGCGAAGGAAGGGCTTTCGTGTAGTTCGCCGCAATGAGGGCCATCGAAACGCTCTCACCCAGCTGATGCCATCCGACCCAGCGGATGGTGGACGAGCGGTACTCCCGATGTGGCTTTCTTTCCGACGAACGAAGGTTGATGAAAAAGTTGTCGGGTTCCCGCGTTCGTAGAGACTTTGTTAGACGGGATTTGCTTGGCGTGGGTGCGCGAGACTAGAATAGACATGGCCAACGTCGACAACAATCGACATGTCTTCTCCAAGTCTCATCAGTCAGCAACAAGTTAAGCAGAGAAGAGAAAGAAGGACCCAAAGGAGAGGGAAGATGTTGTTGCAGCTGAGTGGAAAGAGCGCCGAGGACATCTCTTTCACCGCTCCAACTCCGAACATTGGCGCCTACACGTCGGGAGTTCATTGCGCATCGACATGGTTTCAAAGATCGGAGTTCAGGGAGAAGAAACCTGAACACCGGCGCCTCCGCTTCCTCGGTGGGAAGGAATGAGGGTTTGGCAGAAGAACATGTCAGACGCCGAGATCATACACTACATGAATGGCTGTCATTGCTCCCGTCGTCGCTTTTCAATGATGCTTTTTGACCCTTGGTACCTCCTCTGCCCTTTCTCGCTCTTCTGGTAATCACCATACGCTGTCCAGTCCATTCGGCGACACCCCTATTGTTCGCTTCACGCGGCGCTATGCGAAGTGTTATTATGTACTGTCTGACGAGTCGCTTTCCTTCCATCTTTGAACCTCCCCAGTCCACGTCGGGATTTGAGCGCGCAAGTTCACCAAGCCGACCTCTCGATCTGAGACGCTGCCGAAAGAATTGGCTCGAAGCTAAGCTCCCTCTCAGTCATGGCCATGCTCAGCGGAAAGCAACCTTTCTTCGCAACAAACATGCCAAGGCGCAGCTGCCCATTCTCTCGCCCTCTTTTGGCGCGACGCACTCGCTCGTTCCGACGTCTTGCGACCTCAAGTCCATCATATCCAAAACCCTCAATCCGCTCCATTCACTTCTCCCCACCACCTTCCACTCCATTCGTCAGCCCCTCTTGCCCACCCACACCCTTCCTCCTCCCCAAACAACACCCCGCCCGATGCACTTCCGACCTAGCCACAACCTCTTCCCACGCCAGATTCCCCTCCACATCAACCTTCCCCACACCATTCACACCCTGCCTTCCGCCCGCTTTCAAGATTTTATTCCTCCTCACCTCCCTCTCCCCCACCACTTGCCGCATGATACTCCCCACCGTCTCCGCGCCCAGACGATCCGAGAGCGCGGGGTGCTCGAGTAAGAATTTCAACAAGGAGAACGGGAGCGAGAGGAGAATGGATGAGACGTTTGTCGCGGCGATGGAAGGTCGTGCGTGGGGTTCGGGAACCTCGGCGAAGAGGTCGCCGAAGCGGATTTTGGAGAGGCGAGGGTCGGAGGAGGAGGTGGATGGGCGGGATTCGTGTTTGTTCGTGGTGGTGGTGGACGTTGGGTTGGACGAATTGGGAGTATGGGATAACATAGGCAGGGTGGGGAGACGAGGACAAGCGGCGAGTTGAGGTGCGGAGGCGTCGATGTAGAAGTTTGGTGGGAGGCTGTGGACCATGAATTCGAGGATGCGTTGGAGGAGGGCGGAGGCGTAGGGGTCGTATTTGGGTCCTTCACGATCGGTGGATGGCTCGTCCGATGGCCACATTGGTCCCAAACCGCTGTCGAGGGCGAATGCGAGGACTGAAGGGACGGTTTCCCAGCTGATGAGGCTGAAGGCGATGTCCATCCCGCGATGGGCGATGGGAGCGACTTCGAGCGATGCGCCAGTGGCGATGTGTTGAAGGGCAGTCTCCATGCGCTCAGTGATGGGCACCACCGTGGTGCCGTTTGGACCTTGAGTGTAGAAGTCGAGCACAGGGAGCGAGCCGCCGTAGAGATATCTCACGGCTTGTAGTAACGGTTTGAGGCGGAGGTATTGGCCGCCTATGCGGAACTCCGGTTGCAACGGCACGTCCGGAACGGAGCGATTAGCCTCGCTCGTGATTATCTTCGCAAGACATGGGCTGCGACTGAAAATGACTCTGTGGCCGTGCAGCGAGTGCACATGTTCTTCGTCTCCATTTCCCTTTGCTTCTGAGATCTCCAAAATGCAGTCAACAAGTTCTTCCTTGTTGTATCGATCGATGAGATAGTCTCGCAACGCCGCAGCACTCTCGTAACTGGACATCTCGTGGTTGAAGTTTTGGGGTACCGGCGGGTAGTGATGTTGTGTTGGCAAGCCTCGATGTTGATTCTTCGCTGCAAACTTTGCATTGTACTGTGTATGACGGGCACTGTTGGCAGGCTCTGTTGGAACAGGCGATTGGAGTTCTGACGCCGATCGCTGCGAGCTGGGGACCTGTGGCGAGTATGGCGACTCCGAACGCGAGTTCGGAACGAATCCATTCTGTGGTGAGTTTATGCCCGGAGCGAAGTTCTCGCGTTGTGGGTATCGGAATGGCGCATGCTGGGGATGGTGAAATTGTTGCGGGGCGCGTTGGCCATACCCCGGCTGGAAGTTGCGCTGTCCTTGCGGTGGCTCCGAGGCGTGATGTGCGTGGCCGTAGAACGGTGCTTGAGGAGGAGGCTGCGGAGGCGGGAATGCCGAATTCGTCGCCATGGGTGGAGCTGGTGATGAGTTTGAGGAATCTTGACCACCGAAGACGATGCTGCTGGTGCTCGGATGTGAAGGATGTTGGTGGTGCTGAGGCGGGAACGAAGGCTGCGAGCGAGCATGTGAAGACGTCGCAGACTGAGGAGTGTATTGTCCAGCGGAGGGAACAAAAGCTGGAGGAAGTTCGGTACGGATGTGACGCATGTCGAATCTGTCGGTCGGTTTGCGAGGTGACGAGACCTTCTCCGCAGCTCTGGAATCCACTGGTTCCGTATGTCCGCTCGTCGGTGACGAGTGAGACTGAGTTGCTTCGTTCGAGGACAATTCTGGCGTTGACCCGTCCGAGACAGACATTGCAGCGCTGTCCGAGCCGATGGGTGTGACATTTGTCTCCTCGACCTCCTCCCTCTTCTCAGCAACCACCGGCTGCACTGCAGGCGCCTGTACTGCTGGCTGTACCTCTATATCATCCTCTACCTTCTGCTCCGTCTTCTCCTCCACCGGTTGGACAGCCTGCATACCACTCAATTGTGACCCTCCTCCATTGCCATTCTCCTTGAAATCCACCGCACACTTCACCGAACCTGCAACATCTTCCTCCGCCTTCGCCTTGCTCTCCACCTTTGCCTGCCGCGCAACTCTCGGCTTACTCAACGCCAAAGGAATCGCAGGAACAATACGACCAACCGCCGGACGACCTCCTCTACCAACGGGCTTACCTTCAACTCTTCCGCCATTGGCCGGCGCCATCGCAATGCGCAACTCTTTCCAGTTGGTCTCGTGACTTTGTTCGAAAAAGCCGTAGGATCGGCGACGGAGATATGGAGGAACTTCGAAGGGCGATTCAGCGTCCCCAGGAGCGGTGGTGACGTTTTCGGCGGGGGCGGAACTCCTGGAGCGCCTGTTAGGCAGGTGGGCGGCGAGGTGCTGTTCGCGAATGGGGTCGTTGTAGGAAAAGTCCAAGTGGTCAGTAAGAAGAAATCGAAGATGCAGTGGTCATGTCCAGTCACAGATTCTCGGCAGACTGACGTGCGGAGAAATCAAATGTCATCAAATCCTTGAACCTGTCGCGCATAAAAATTGTGGAGCTCTCTTCGGCAAAGCTTCCTCTGCTCGGGAATCTCGGCTCCTTCACTTGGACTTCACTCTTCTTTACGGCTTCATCGACGTGAAGAAGAACACTCGACCGGAATGGTAGCATCTTCTTGGAAAACCGTGACAACGAGATGGATGCTTCGAGACCACCTTGCAGATGAGACGATTGCGGGAACGAACTTGGTATCATTGATTAATGTAAAGAAAGAAATGACTGACTACATAGCGCGGTAAAAGAAACCACAATAGGCTCTGATATCAACAGCTGCACGAAAAACAAGACGGATGAATCGCGTCGACAAAGGAGCCTGTTTACTCATTCGTCCTCTTTCTTCCTCGTTGTGATGCTCCGAATGCATCGGCATACGAGCTCAGGGACGCAAGCATAGCTCGCAATTCTTATTTCTTCACCGAAGAACGGTGTCTTCAGTGCCGTTCAAGCCGCCGAGATGGTGGGCAGATCGGCAGCGGCTTCGACAGTGGCCGAGGAAGTGAGGATGGCAGTAGAACCGGCGATGGCCCCGCCGGCAGTGGGATCAAGAGTCGAGGAGGGAGAGGGCCCGGCAGTCATGAGCGACACAGCGGTCTGTACGGTCATGCCAGAGGAGATGTCGCCGACCGTGATGAATTTGGTATCGGGCCTGACGAAGACCACCCCTAGCCCGGAGACGAAGGAAGTCGAGAAAGTCGTCCGCTTCGTATCCGTGGCGGTGCTGGTTGGATGTTGATGTTCTGGCCGCTCCGGCCGTTGAAGATGTCGACTCGTCGCCGTATTCGTAGCGGTGCTGGTTGAATGTTGATGTCCTGGTAGGCCCCATCCCAGTCCCAGATCGAGTTGATAGGTTGTTCCTGGTCCAGAGTGCCGTGGCGGTATCAATGTCGTTATTATTGGCAGTGCATGTCCTGTCCAAGGCGGCGGCGTGACGAAGGTGTGAGTGTTGGTCTTGGACGGCATGTTCGGGACAACGAATTCGTCTTCGCGGGCGATCCACTCTTCGAGCTCGTACCCCACGTAAATGCCGGCGACCAACGCACCGATACCCAATACGATCGGAACAAGGGGCAGTGGTGTCAAGGCGCCCGACGCCAACAACGCCTCATAGGCTGCGGCGGCTAGCATCTTGTCGACCATCGCTTCGATGGCCACCGTTCCGACGAGGTTTTCAGCAGCATCTACGCCTGCAGCCCACCCCGCGGCTTCCACGCCTCCAACCCACGCCGCCACGTCAGCGCCCGCCGCCACGCCCTCAGCGCCCGCCGCAGCAGCCACGCCTTCAGCACCCGCCGCCACGCCTTCAGCGCCAGCCTTCATCCCCAAAATCTCGGGGATGGTCAGCCAAATCTCCGAGATACTCTCCACCTCGAGGGATTCCGCGATAGTTCCCGCGGCGGACGCGGACTCTTCTCCGAAGAGTTCGGTAATAAGCTCACCATATCCTCCCTCCAAAAGCCTTTCCGACTCACTAAGCACGAGAAATTCTCCATACGAGTCCTCCATCAATTCCGCCCCGCCGATCAGTTCTTCCTCTAGGAACTCCGACCCGCTGAGCAGGTCTTCTACTGAAGAAGCCGCCTCCGACTCCAAGTAGCCCCACTCGGGCCCGGCAGGATTTGCGGGTGGAATTTCCGCGGGTAGCTCCGTCGGTGGTTCGAATACGGGATCGTTTAAATCGAGATGCGGTACATCGATCGGGGGACCATCGCGTTTCGCCGGGCCAGTGGACTGCTGACTGTTCCGCTTTGCTACCTTCTTGCCGCCGTCCTTCTGGCGTGTATCCTTCTGGCGTGTATCCTTCTGCTTTCCTATCTTCTGTCGGCCGTCCTTCTGTCTTGTATCCACTTTTCTCGTGATATTGTAGCCGGCATCGTACGCAGCTATGATGGCCTGGAGCCGAGAGATGTTCAGCACCGGGCGAAGTCCTTCCACCGGCATACTCTGGGGCACTACGAACTCCCTCCAAACGTTCTCTGCATCGGCGTATGTCAGTGATTGGCCTGTAACAAACGCGAGTGAAATCGACTTCGCCTGCTCGGAAAGATGTTGAGCCAATTCCGAGCCATTGACAAGGACCAATGCTCTTCCGAAATACAAGCTATGCGGGGCTGCCCAGAATAGTTGCTGCTGTGCCCTGGCAGCACAGACAAACACCTCGTCGATGATGATGGGAGCCGTGACCCGCACATAACTGGCAGCAGGGTCGCTCGTGTTAAAAGCCATCTCGGGCGTGTTTGGGTCCGCCACATCAACACGGCGTTTCAGGACCGGCTGCGAGAATCGCATTTCCACGCTCGAGGCGGTGCGGAAAGGGACACTGTCGCCAGACATCATCAAAGGAGGATGATGGCCACCCATAATATAGGCGCGCATCATTGGCCTTCCGAGACTGTCCGTGTGGTTTACGCCGCCCGAGCGGATCTGGTACTGAACCTTTTTGGGACCACTGGTGCGGTTGTCTGTAGGATAGTATGCTGGCATGTCTTTGCCTCGAAGAGAACCATTGAGGTACTCGGCTTCGTTGATTGGCGTGGTGTGTCTCACGTTCACGCGGCGGTTGATAGGCGGGTTGAGAGCAGCCGGGTGGCTGGCGGAAATGTTGGCAGGACTCGAGAAGGTGGTGCTGACAGATCTCGCGCGAAGAGCGGGCGGGTTGGAAACGGCCGGGTCTTTGGTGGAGTTTCTAGCAGGACTGATGGCAGTAGAATTGGTAGACGTGTTCGCCGTACCATTCTTACGTGTTCCAAGGGAAAGAGGTTGCCATTTGTCGTCAAAGGTTGATCTGACTGATCCGGCTTGGCGAAGAAATGCATGGCCACCGTAGAAGGACTGAAAGAAAGCGTAGCCCTGCTTCTTCAACGCAGGATGCAGCGTGCTTGTTCTATTCTTGTCCAAGATCAGGGTCGGCGTCAAAGTCCGTCCATCGGTGATGCTGAGTGTTTCCGTCCAGTAGAATTTCGAAGGGCGCATGGCCTCCAGTACAGGCTTCTGCCTCTTCATGCGTGCAACGACCTCTTTGATTGCCTCAGAAACGGCGTTATCCGGCGAAGGGGTTGCAAATGAGGAGTTTCCCCAGAACTGACCAGGCTCAGACAGGGTCCCGCGGCGAGCCTCGAGCAACATCTGTAGAAAAACACTGTCCTCGCTGAGAATACCTGAGTCCATGGCGGCGTGAAGCAGGCCCACCATTTGTCTCAGGTGCATCGGGTCGTGGTTGCATATGAACTCGTCCCCCGAACAGACTTCATCGTGGAGAAGCGTTTCCAGAAATGTTCTATTGTCGGGGACTGCTACACGGCCGATGGTTGGTGGCCGGGCCGATGTGTTGTGACTCGCAAGGATATCATTGAATTTGTAGACATAGTCCTTCTCTCTTCTAAAGGTAGAAATGGGCTGCCAGTAGGTCGACGTCGACATCCTGTGGTAGAGGGAGATGCGGTCATATGTCGTCGGATCGTCCTGCCGCATGTCGCTCTGCGTCACTGACATCATGTGATTTCTGATCAGAGCAACCCGCGTAAGGCCATTTCTCGCAAGATTAGAGCACGCCACGTCAAGGTTCTGTATCACACAGAGTTCGTCGCATTCTTTATTAGGAGACAATCCCGCGAGGTCGAGTCTCAAGGCCAGCATAGTCTCTTCATTGGGGATAGATCCAAGGGCAAGGCTGCAGTCTTCTTTGGCAAGGCAATACTTCTTGAACTCCGGTTTCGTTTCGAGAAAGCGGTTGATAGATACAGCTGTAATGCCATGGTAGATTCGTTGTCTGAGTTTTTGTATCGTCGCCCAGTTGAGGGCAGCTACGTCTGGACGATCGCGGCTGACGAGGGCAGGAACGGCGGAAGTGACCGAGTCGTGGTTGTCCTGCAGATTGGACGTTGGACCAGCTGCCAGCTCGGACAGCGATTCTGTAATCGTAGCAGTGGAGACACTGGTGACGGAAGGATTGAATGGGACATTGAGCATGGCGACTGCTCGAGCCGCAGAAGGCTCGTGTTCCGTGAACCCTATAGTAAGCATTGTTGGTAGATGCCTCGCGGGAATGGAAGATTGAAGTGCTTACAGTAACGCTTGGAGAGGAATTTCGGCCAAAAGTTGGAGCCCGGGTCCGGGCCAAACGCCAGCTCAGGCGTTCCTTCGAGGGCGGTGATAGCGGCGGATGCGTGAGCGGTCATAGAGGAGGCCTCAACAGGCACGGCAGTCGTGGCAACTGCCGCTGTAAAGAGAGACAGTAACAGCATGGCTGCGGTGGTGTCGAAGGCGAGCTCGGGAGAGCGGTGTGTAGCGAAGATCTTCATGGCCGAAGTTGTCCGGAGTCAAGTTGACAAGGAGTGGAAGGAATAGGTGACAGTGGATGTCGCTTGCTCTTGATATAGTCTGTCACCGAACCGTAGGACAGCGACCCGATACGACGGACCTCACGACTACCGAACATGGTATCTTGTCCAACTTACCGAAAAGTGGACCAGTCTCTCGTGGACAGATGGCACACGGTCCGTCAAGGTGGCCGAACGTGGACGAAATGGTAGACGTCCTTGTTCGACCAACGGTAGATCTACCCACTTCCATACAAAGAGTCCGAATGACCATCTTGATGGCGAAGTTGTCTTGCGTTCGTGCTTCACTGCTGCGGGCTGCGGAGATAGAATCATGGCTACGTAAGCTCCACACCGTTGAAAGCACTGCGATGGCAGAGCAGAGCCTGCTAGAGGAAAAGTAAGTAGGATTACAACGGCGACCAAATGAGGTGGGGAGTAAAGCAAAATGGTCGTAAGCGTAGACTAACGTGCTTCGCTGGGGCGCTAAGGAGTGAGTTCCGGTCTCGAAAACCTGGTACCACGGGGCACGGCACGAATCCCATGAGGAACCGGCTGATATCGAGCTTCTCGGATCGGCCTTGCCATCTGTCTGCTTCGGGCGCGCGACAGAGCGAATCGCAGCATCGATAGGACTCCGAGCTTTGCATAAATACAGCTCGGGATGGACCTTGTTGGGAGCATTCTGCCAGGTTTCAAACGAGAATGACTGGTCGCTGTCCTCCGGATCCTCCGGTAGCTGCTCGAACTATCGTGCAATGGTCTGGCGTTCTGGAAAGATGGCAGATGGTCCATTGGTCCCGTCCTTCGAGGTGGTCGATCTTGGGCGATACCATGGAGCTCTGTGACCTGTGGCGGGTCCTCCCACTTGCACACCCTGGGTCCAAATGGTCGTCAGTGGCCATCTTGGTCGGTCGGCCGAGTCGACGATGAAGTGTCATTGTGTCTGTGGGCAGAACCTCCAAGGAAGGGGATTGAGATGGTGATGGAGTTCGAAGTTTGAAGACACGGACGGAAGCTCGGGCGAAGCTCGGCACTGTCAGCGAAATCCTTGACCTCCCGTCGATGACTCTCGTGTCCAGCTCCTTCAACACTCCACCAACAACAACAACACCACCGCCCTATGAACAGGTCCGCCATCTGTACGACGATCAGGACCGCCGTGACTTCACTGCAACGCGTCCAATATGTGCTCTCATCCTCTGGCTCATGGCGATGACACGTGCCTGCCACCGCGCTCGATACTCGATTATCCCTCCACACACGCGTCGCCGCAGCGCACCGCATCGAAAAAGACTCTGCGCCACCGGACTTGCGCTTGGTGGTCGTATTGCATTGCATGCGACGATGTAGGCCAGTGACGGTGTTTGGGCATCTTTCTCGTCAATTCGGACTTGCCGAGTGATATCCCTTCAGCTTCACGGCACGGCAGCAGGCGTGGCATATGTCTAGTGAATGATAGAAAGAACGGCCCGTATATGATTCGGCGGCGATGCACTTGCATTCCTCGACAAGAGCCTCATCCATCATGGTAGGAGCCATCCGGCACGATCGGGCTCCCGCTCCTCATCGGCATGCCGAAGAGCGCTTGCTTGCGGCGAAATGTTTCTTCTCTGCAGTGCTCGACCTGCTGCTACCATCACATCGTCCGATTCCTACTCACTGTTCTCCATCCTACTAGAGGAACATCACTACCTGTCAAGGCGCCGCTCTTCAGTTCTCTCATTCGGTGCCAGATCTCCATCCCTACCACTTACCACCGCCAGCAGCAGCAGCAGACACACAGCAGACCTCAAGACGCTTTCCTCGACCATGTCCTTCAACGTCTCGCCATCGATTACTCATCCGACTTCCCTGCGACGTCAGCACACTGCTCGTCGAGAGCATGCCTTCCAGCACAGTTCGCACGTGGCCTCCAACAATCTCGACCTTGAATACACGACTGGCAACCTGGATCTGAGCATTCATCATCCGACGTCCTCATATGGTATGGTATGAAGCCATGATCATGTTTTGAGAGACCTGACATTCTTCCAAGGCAACCGATTCGCAACGCTGGCCGTCCCCGAACCCGCCCACCGCCGAGATCGTGGCTTGCATTCATCTTCCACATATCGTCGCTGTCGTAACAGCCGGGGAACAAAAGATGCAAAGAGACGCCGTGACGCACGAAGGAACGGCAGAAAGTTCGCTGCACAATTATTGGATCAGCAGCTCTCAAGGGATATCGATGAGACTCTCAACAGAATGAACATCCACCCTCCGCCGCCGATCAGCGTTGCTGGACAGAGTCCTGTCGAGGACACCAAGGTCGGCGCATCTCAGCCGACCAACATGGACCAATCCGACCCGACGATTTCCTCTGCTCCGCAGCTCCCACAGATCAAGTTTCGCGGCTTCCAACCTGAGGATTTTACACAAATGTTCATGCCAAAACTCAGCCCTCCACCTTCTCCCCCTCCGAAGCTCGTAGGTGTGCCAAGTTGGTGTCCTTCGATCCCATCGTGGAGCAAAAGTGGATCCCAATTCGAGTCTCTGCCTTTGTTCTTTGATCTCTCTTCCTTGCCAGAAACGAAGGAAACAAAGCCTGTAGAATCGAAGTGCCAAGAGCTACAGCTTTGGTCTTTGAACACCTCGAGGTACACACCTCAAAAGCAGTCCCGATTCTTTCCTTCCCCTGTGTCTTCGCGAGCGATCGTGAAGCTCCCGTCAACGACCTGCAAACCATACGAGACAAGCGACCGTGGTACAGACCCCATCTCAGCTTCGACTTTGGACCGAGCCCGCCCGTTCTCAATCGCAGACGCTGTGGAGAGGATTGTGACAGCCGCGGTCATGGCAGGAGCGAAAGGTGATCACTGTCAGTTGCCATCCGCCGCCAATTTGTGGCACATCCTTACAGAGGACATACCTCGTGTACCTTGCTACAGAGAGGCCAGTCAACGATCCAGCTGGGACGATGAATCTGGTGGGGTCCCAATCATGTCCATCATTGATGATGTACGCTCTCCGTACGAGCTGGATGGGAATCAACTACCATTTGTCCACTCCAATGCCCTCGTCGGCCATGCGAACGAGGTTGCCGTCCGTCACTCCGGGAATAAAGAATTGGCTGATTCTGCGATATATCTGGCCGACCTCATTTCGCAATACGATGAGGATCCGCCTTCGTATGAGCTTTCAGCGACGGTCTGGCCATCGACAACGCCTGGCATCATGAACAGCAGCTCGACCACAACCATCTGCGCGGAAGGCCTGCCTGGTCTGGAACCTGAGGCTGCTGGGACTGAACATGATGACTCCACTGCGCACTTTACCAGCGAACAGGAATTGTTCAAGCAAGCTGAACAGGCGATCATTTCGAAGAGTCCAACTACCAATACCTGCGATCTAGCCACTTTCCTCAAGATGGGACACGTGGAGAACTGCTGGTGCCGAGAGTGCGAAGAAACGTCCGAGATCGTCTACGAGGAGACCGTGACTGATGATGAAGAATGGCTGGAATGGTCGGAAGGTTATGAAGACAGCTCGGCGACCACCACCACTGTCAAGGCGGAAGAGATGACTGCCGAGGACTGGAACGAGACGACCGTTGAGGAAGACTCGTATGACGCGGAGCACTGCCTCGAAAACGAATTTCGTGACTGGGAGGAGATTGTGCCATGCACTTCCCGCCACCCTCGCCACGTTGTCGACGGTGAGCCAGAGAAGGACTTTCTGGGATACTGGGACGATGGCCCTGCATTTGCGCGGGAGAATGAGTTTGACTGGGTTTGGAACGTCTAGGCTTGGCGCGCCGTTGATGTCGCCGTTGCGTTGACCGTTGTGGTCGGGGAGACAACCCACGAGGCCCTGCGTGAATGCTGCACCTGAGGAAGAGATAGCGAGGGAACGTCCTGCATATTGTTGTGAGATTGTATGTCTGCGAGCTGTTGGGTCGTTGTCCGACTTCTAAATCCTGAGTATACCAATCCTTCAACGCAACACATTGACTTTCAGGCTCGAAATCTTCAACTCGGGGTTTTGCAAGCAGGTTCAACGTCTAAGGTAACCGCTAGCATGCCATAAACGCTTCGTTCTCAACGGCGAGCATGGCGACTCCAGCCAACATCGTTGGAGAGGCAGGACGCCGAGGAGGCTGACATTGTCAGCACGAGATATATAACCTTACAGCTCGACCTTCTCGACTCTCCATCAGTCAAACACTTCTCAACTGCATCGACTACCACACAGACACACCGGCCGTCCCTCACAAACATGGTTCATCTCCGATCATTGGCGCTTCCTGCCATCTTCGCAGCAGGAGCCTCTGCTAAGCCGCTCTACCGACGACAACAATTAGAGAGCGCCAACATCACCACACCCGACATCGACATCACAATCGCAAACACCAACAACGTCACCAACAGCGCAGCCACCGTTTTCCTCCGCAACCAGACAACAATCTCCTACCGGTGGGACACAGGCTACGACCTCTCCGACGTCCAAGTGCTCAAAGTCAACGAAGACATCCCCGAACTCACCGTCCTATCCGCATCCCCCTCCACCAACTCCTCCTCCCGCCTGCAATCCTCCAACGAATCCACCATCGTCGAACTCGCCCCCTACATCCCCGCCGCCATCTCCACCACCGTCACCTCCAATTCCAGCCTCCTCTCCAAACTCCGCCGTTGGATCAACGGCCGCGACGACCGCGAACTCTACATCAACCCCAACTGGCCCTGGCGCAACGCAGGCCGCCTTTACTGGTCCAACGGCGTCGTCTGCTCCGGCTCCCTCGTCGGCCCACGACACATCCTGACGGCGAAACACTGCGTCGTCTCCGGCGCGACAGCGACGTTCGCCCCGGGTTACGACAACGGTCCGCAATTCGGCTCCGCGGCGATTACGAATATCATCGTCAACGGCGTCCCTGGAGGGAATGCGTGTGGTGTGAAGAACGACTGGGCGATTATGATCCTCGATGATAATAACCGGCTCGGGGAGAAGTTGGGGTACTTTGGCGTGCGACTACCGAATAAAGATCGTCTGGGGTGGAATGGATTTTCGAGTCTGGGGTATCCGGGTGATCGATCGGGGACGCAGCAACCGTACCGCGTGTTGAGGAATGAATTGCTGAAGGATAAGGTCTGGGATTGTGATGCCGAGGGGCCAATGTATACGGGTACGGACGTCAGTGGAGGGCAGAGTGGAGGTCCGCTGTGGGAGAGGGAGGGCGATGCGAGGTATGTGTGGGGGGCGTTGAGTGTTAGTATTACGGATGGCGAGGAGGCGTGGGCGGGGTGGGCGGGGGGAAAGGGGATGTTGGAGAGTATTGTGAGGATGAGGGAGCAGTTTCCTTAGATGAGGGGATGGGGAGGGATCGAAAGGACAACAGGACTTGAGACTTGGACGGGATCATGGCGATGGAGCTTTTTCTTTGTGGGATTTGGAGCATGCTAATGAATGACGACGGACTTGTTCACTTCTGGCGGTACAAATAGCTCATTGTTGATATAGAAGCATCCTCTTGCTATCAAAAAAAACCTCCCCAGTTCGGTGTCCCTTCCAGGTTCTGTGACATATGGATACTTTGTAGTTCTTTCGGTCCCTGAATCTCTTGGCGAAACGCATGTGACAGCTGGCGGAACTCCCATTGAACTTCTTCCCAGCATCTCCTCTTCGAATACCTCATAGCTCACAACCCATTGGCCCAGGATGAAGAGTGCATTCGCGGCTCTGGTAGCCCTGGAATGCGCGGTCGTCGCTTCCGCGGCTCGTCCGCGAGGTGTTGGTCCTGAGTGTATGTTTCTCACACCCCTACCTCTCCAAAGCTCACAGCTAACCATATATCCCAGTCGCCAAATACTACGACGCCTCCAAGGAATTCTCCTGCATCTCCACACCCGCCCTGAACATCCCATACTCGCGCGTCAACGACGACTACTGCGACTGCCCCGACGGCTCCGACGAACCTGGCACCGCCGCGTGTGCACACCTCTCCTCACTCTCTCCGCACACGCCAGCCGACTCCCTCCCCAGCACGGTCGACAACATCACAAACAGCTTACCCGGGTTCTACTGCAAGAACAAAGGCCATTTACCCAGCTACGTCCCCTTCACGAACGTCAATGATGGGATATGCGACTACGAGCTCTGCTGCGATGGGAGTGAAGAGTGGGAAGGTGTGGGAGGGATAAAGTGCGAGGATCGATGCGATACCATCGGGAAGGAATGGAGGAAATTAGACGAAGCGAGACAGAAGAGTGCGAGCAATGCGGCGAAGAAGCGGGGGGAATTGGTCAAGGAAGCGGCGCAGTTGAGGCAGACGGTGCAGGATCGAATTCAGACACTGGGGACTGAGATTGAGGGTGCGGAATTGAAGGTGAAGCAGATGGAGCAGGAGTTGGCGGAGACGAAGAGGAAGGAGACTGGAAAGGTGGTGCAGCCTGCTGGGTCGAAGGGTGGGAAATTGGGTGTCCTGGTCGGCCTGGCTCAGAAGAGGACGGAGGAGTTGAGGACTTCGCTGCTGGCTACTAGAGAGGAGCTCAACAGTGGGAGATCGCGCTTGCAGCAATTGGAGGGGATCATGACCACGTTCAAAGAGGAGTATAATCCCAACTTCAACGACGAGGGTGTCAAGCGAGCGGTTCGTGCGTGGGAGGATTACATCGCCAGTTTCGGCGGAGCATCGACTCCAAATGACGCCAAAGAGCGCGACCTCGACGAAATCACCAAAGCTGACAGCGAAAGCGGTCTGAACTGGGACGACTACATCGAGGAAGAAGACAGCGACACCGACGTCCGTAAGTATCAGCCCGCGTCCCTGTCATCACCTGACACAACCTCTGACCAAATCCCAGTCTACGCCTTCGAAAACTACCTCCCTCCCACCCTCCGCACCTGGCTCGACACCAAACTCCGCGACCTCCGCCTTCTGCTCATCGAAAACGGCATCCTCGCCTCTAACCCCACTTCCGGCGAATCCTCCACCCTCACCTCCGCCCGCACCCGCCTCACCACCGCCGAGAAATCCCTCTCCGACCTCCGCACCTCCCTCACCGACTCACAATCCGACCTCGCCACCTCCTTCGGCCCCGACGACGTCTTCCGCGCCCTCAAAGGAATCTGCGTGTCTACCGACAGCGGAGAGTACACCTACACCCTCTGCTTCCTCGACCGCACCGCGCAGAAACCGAAAAAGGGCGGTGGGGAGACGAATATGGGGAAATACACTGGTCTTGAAAAAGTTACCGTTGACGAAGATCTTCCCGTGGATGGCAAGGGATTGGGAAGCGGGGAGAGGTGGGCGATGAAATTCGAAAATGGACAGCATTGCTGGAATGGACCGAATCGGAGGACGACGGTTGTGTTGGGGTGTAGTGAGACGGATGAGATTTGGAGGATTCGCGAGGAGGAGAAGTGTGTTTATCGGATGGAGGTGGGGACGCCGGCGGTTTGTGAAGGGAGTGGGAAGAAAGAGGGGAGTGGGGGGAAGGATGAGTTGTGAGGTTGAAGAGGGATGGATCTGGAGCAGGGATCTGGAGATGCAGTGGCAGAAGAAGCTGGGAGACAATTTTACAGGTATGCTCTCCGACGTATCGATATCATATACTACAGCACCCAGAGAGGTATCGATGTCCTCGATATATGCCATGACATCATACCAAAAGAGACAGGAACCCAAAATGTCCACTCCATATGTTCCAAGCACTTCCTCACATCTCACCCAACCATCAACTCGAACACTGACATCCCCTCCCATGTCGAAAAACTACCTCATCACCGGCGCCGCACGCGGCATCGGCCGCGGCCTTTCGCGCCGACTCCTCCAAAACGGCCACCGCGTCCTCCTCCTCGACTCCAACTCCTCCGAACTCTCCCACGCATCCACTCAGCTCTCCCACTCCCACCCCGCATCTTCCTTCCGCACCCACCTCTGCGACCTCCGCCACCCTTCCTCCATCACCGCCGCCGCAGCGCTCGCTTCCGACTTCTTCTCCGGCCACTTGGACGTGCTGATCAACAATGCAGCCTACACAGCCGTGGTGGGCAAGTCTCACCCTTCTGAACTCAGCCTCGAAGACTGGAATACTGCCGTCGAGACCAATCTGACCGCTCCGTTTTTGCTGACGCAAGCTTGTCTGCCTTTGCTGTCCAAGTCCACCACCCGCGAGCTGGGAGGGTGTATTATAAATATATCCTCCACCCGCGCCCTCCAATCCGAACCGAATAACGAGGCGTACTCCGCGACCAAAGCCGGGTTGCTGGGTCTCACGCAGTCGTTAGCGGTGTCGCTCGCGGAGCAAGGTGTGAGGGTCAATGCCATTTTACCGGGCTGGATACACGTGGAGAATGAGTGTCAGGAAGCGGATGAGAAAGGGACGAAGTGGGAGGAGGGACTGACGGAGGAGGATCATCGGTGGCATTTGACGGGGAGGGTGGGGATGGTGGAGGATGTGGGGAGGGCGGTGGATTTTCTGGTGGGGTGTGAGGGCGTGACGGGGAGTGAGGTTGTGGTTGATGGAGGGGTCACGAGGAAGATGGTGTATCCTGGATGATTTTCGGAAGGGAGGTGAGGTGAGGTGAGGTGTTCGAAGAGTAAGGTACTGTGCTTCGAGAATGCTGGACTTGATGAGGCATGGAAGCAGGGAAAGTAGAAGGAATCAATCATCATAGCCGGTGTTCTTGACCGAGCAGTAGTCATGAATTAGCAGAGATATCGAACAGTCGCACATGTCAGTGAGCAAGCATGCCATCTAATTCTACAGGTACAGGTAATTTATTCATTGGTAGATATTGCAGAAAGGTCATCCGTGGAGGGAAAGCTTGCGCGCTTCTCATTGGCTGAATCTCAAAGGACGCTAGCTGATGTTCGTTGAACCAGCATGCTCTCGTTCCAAATCCTGTTCAATTCGGGCAGTGGGCAACCATCTCGACTTGGACAACGCTCGGTATAACTTTGATATGGCTATTAGATCTGATCCATTCGAACAATCGAGTCCGCGACCTGGCATACGTGACAACCTCTACATCGTCGCAAACACAACGCTCATCACCGCCAATCCCACCGCGGAGACGATGGTCACTCCCGATGGCGCCTTCAGCATATTTCCCGCACTGGTCTTGTCAAGACTCACTCTCAAACACATCAGCCTCTTCTGACCATCCGGGAAGCCCGTTAGCCCGATCATTTGCACATGACTGAGCTCCGTGTTAAAGAGCGTAGTGTTTGTGCCATTCACGGCTCCTCGTTGACCTCCTCGAGCGAAGTCTCGATTACCTAGTCGGAAGTACACCGGTTTGCCGCTCTCCGTCTCGTTGTAAGGTTGACCGTTGGCAGCGGTGCTGTTGCCTGCGGTGCCATTACCAAGTCCTGTTGTATGCCAGTTAGCTGCACGGTCTGCAAGGCTCTCCACGCCGAGGTCTCACCTTGAGTAGAGGATCCTCGAGTATACCCCTCGCCCGAAGGTAAGAGTCTGTCATTACATGACTCGGGGAAAAGATTCGGTGAGAGGTCCGGAGATTGACAAGTATTTTCATTGCCCAGGTTCAGCGCCTCCTTAAGCATTGCCGTACAGTTGTCGCCGAGGATACCTGCGCAGTCTCCGTTGTCGCTGTCTTCGTACTGGTTTGCGTATCGGGCACGAACAGGGATGTCGTAGGTTGTCATGCAGATTTGCTGTCTTTGGCCAGAATTGCCATAGGTTTCGCTTTTGTTGATCTGTTCATTCAGCGTCCCGCTGCCCGGCCATTGGAAATCATAGGTCAAGTATACGATCTTGGGATCGACGAATGGGGGTTGCTCGGATGGGAAGGCTGGTCGAGCGTCCGGCACGGCAACATTGCTGACATTCACTCTCCACGTCCAAGTTTCGCCTGGAAAGCCTGGGAACGTCACCGATCGGGTATTGTTCGCGGACTCTTGGGCGGAGGTAAACAAGCCCCACTAGATGTTGGTCAAGATCAGTTTATGTTCGTGTCCAAACGCGACGGACGAGGTGGTGGCACACTGACGTTATGGTCTGGGCCGCTCCCACCGCTGCCGGAGAATGGCTCGTACACATATCCGTTGTCCTGGCCCAGCGTTGGAAGAGCTGTCAAGAGCGCCGCCACGATGACATTCGAAGTCTTGGTGAATAGCAGCATTGTAAGGGCAGACGATGCGTTGTAAAGTTTTGACAAGAAGAAGCCAACACGAGAAGGGCTGCGACCTACTTGTATGCGGCTGGGAGGATCATCATGTGTCCGAACCAGAACTTTATGGCGCATCCCTTCAAACCTACGATACTGGAGAGTTTTGATCCCACCCCAATCCTTCCGCGGTTGCGGTCGTTCGTCCATATGAAGCGGTTGCATCTCAGTTACAAGATCCTGTTGGCTCAGTCACGACGGAGACTCGAAATTGGGACAGATCTCATACTATCGTCCTCATACCTGATGATTCCAACACAGTGTTGAGCACGTCACTGATGAGATGTAAATCTCCGTCGAAAAATCCTCCGCTTCAGGGTCACACGCCAAGAGGCGAAGGATCGCTGGAGGCTGGTGGTATGCCGGATCTGCGCAATATTATGTCTGACGTGCCTGCCTGCATCGCCGTTTGCGTGGTGGACATGAGTATTCACGAAAAGCACCGCGATGGCGCAGTGTGTTTCGACTGATGGTGATGAGCTTTCGTGTGAAGGGCACGTTGAGGAAAGGAAGATGGAGAAATGTGTCCGGCAGAAGTGAGGTGTTTCTATTGTCTTGGCGTGGCGTTGTCAAAGTTGACCTCACTCCCCGAGAGTTCAAAAACCTTACCTTGGTCTTCAAATGGCCCGACTCATCAAAATCACACCCTGCGAGCGTGTGCTGGCCCGCGTGAGCCGTGTCTGCCACTCTTGATTCCTCATGGACTCGACTCGCTCGCCACCGGGGAGTGTACGGCGCCATGGACGGAATCTCTCCCATGCTGTTCCTCAACGCGCAATGAGGGGTCCTTTGGAGGATGCTACAGACGAGTGAGGATATATCACTCCGTTTCGTAAGACGCAAACTGATCAACGAGAACAGTCCTCTCGCTGTGACTTCGCAGAGCCCGCCGATAGCACAAGGGGATCTGGCATCACCCGTCGTTCCGTCTGTTGAGATGAACACGAGTACCTCTGCCGACTTACCGAGAGCTCAACCTATCAATAGCCCAAGACCGTCCATTAGCCTACAATTCTTGCAAAATCGCAGCATTTACCAAGCAATTCCTGCCGATGGCATACCGAACCCATTCCTTGCGTCGGACAATCGACCCGGTCCCGAGACCGAGCTGCCAGACCTGCTGAAAGGCGGTCATTTCCGGCGAGCAGCAGAGAGAGCTGTCAAGGACCTCCTCGAAAGCCCGCCCAATGCTACCGAGAGCATTCTGCAGCTACTGTATGTCCGTCTCGCCTGTCTAATCCTCGTCTCCCGTCCGGACCTAGCGGCTGCAGAGGCAGGTCCTCTGACAGATTTGTTTGCACGCAATCCGCCTGGAGCTGAGGATGTCATTGCACTGGTACCTTGGGATCTCAGACTCTTGCTTGTTCGCCTGCAATCGATTGGTGCAGCTGATGGCGGGCGCAGAGGCATCATGGCCTTGTATGCACTCGCTGGAGAAGTGAGAAGCAATCTTCGAGCTGCTAGAATCCACAAAGACGACGCAGCTGTCAGCACCTGGAGTGCTCGGCTGCAGGATCTTGGTTTGAGAGTTTGCGATACACTTGTCGAGATGGGTGAGCTGGAAACCGCCACTCGCCACCTGGACACACTCTCCGGCATGAACGAGGTTGAGCTGGCTTACCGGGAAGCATTACTGCGAGTACGAGTGGGAGATGTCAACGGCGCACGGCGACACGCTGTTGAGATCGAAGACAAGACAAGAAAACGGTCGTTCGAAGCACTCTTGAAAATCTCTACTGGCGACTTCTCTTCTGCTCTGGATGCCTGGCAGACCCTCGCCAGCGAAGATCCCACCGATGAGCTCCTTGCCCAAAATACTGCCATCTCGCTATTATACACTGGCCAAATTCTCTCTGCGCGCACTATGCTTGAAGATCTTGCCCAACGTTTGCCAAATTTTCCCACCCTGCTCTTCAACTTGAGCACTGTATACGAGCTCTGCACGGAACGAGCTGTTGATCGCAAGACTCAGCTCGTCCACCAGAGCGCTGCCAAAGAACCATCGGCCGAAAGTGGAGGATGGGAACGTTCCACCTTTGAGTTCAAGCTCTAGAGTGTCATCTCATCTCCCTCACCCTTCTTCGACTGAGTCGGCAGTAGGACGATGTCAACCACCGATGTCTTGGAGTTCGATCGACTCTGCGCCTTGCTGATCTGTCCTTCCTCTGATGTATCCATCTCGTCGTCGGAATACGAATCAAGCTCGGCGTCCTCCAGCAACCGCTGTGCTTCATCCAACAACGTCCGGGCCTGATCAATGGGGAATCTGGACTCACTTGTGCCACCAATCACCCGCTCCAACGCAGCAATCGCCTGCTCGGCATATTCGCTGTACTGTCAGTATTTCCCTTGACACATCCCGGAACGCCACACCACGGTACTTACGCCCTCATTCTCGGCTCGTCGTCCACCTCCGCCCTCGATAACATCATACACGCCCTCGCCATCACCATGTCTGTCGCCTTACCGGATATGATTTCCAAGCACAATTCCCTGCACTGTTCCCAGCGCCCGGCGAGAAAGAATTTGCGCGCTGCTTCCGCTTCGTGGAGTTGGTACTTACGCTTGAGTGCGAAGTCACTGGCGTGGTAGGAGTTGTGGGTCTTGAGTTTGGGATGTGCGGTGGAGAGGGAGATCAGGTCGGGGATGGTGCCGGTCACGAGGTTGCGGCGAGGTGTGTGGGTGGCCATGGTGGCGGAGTTGTTGTGATTGCAGTGATGGGTATAGTATTGGAATGAAGTTATAACAGGAGGAGAAGATAAAAAGGCTCCGACGAAAAGGATTGCTACTTTAAAGTTGAGTGGAATTTTTGTTTGCCATTGTCGAAAATGTTCTATTCTGACCGAACAGAATCTTTTTCTCGTATTGTTCAGAAGATGGACGATCATTCCCTCTTCACTCATTGCCGGTTTCGAGAGCTGCGGCATTGCGCAGAACGATGCTTCGTCAACTACGGCTGTCATACGGGAAGCAGGAAACTCACGCCCTTATCGACTTGGTTGAGATCACGCACACGTTTTCGCTGTTCATCTGCTCGCCCGTGCCTCGAGAGGATGACGCCTACAGGACGATTGGGAAGAAATCGAGAGATCGAGAGAGATGGCGATATTGATTCAAGATTAAACATTACTCCTGGACTAAAGTCCGCGATCTATCTACCACCATTTCCCCTTCTCCTGATGCCCAAAACTTTTCGTCCTCCTCTCACAACTCCGCGAATACCCAGCCCATACCCGCAAGCGCCAAGACCAGCGCCGCGACGCTCGTGCGCAAGTTTCCTGCTCCGGTGAACGCAGCTGGTGGAGGATTGTCGCCGGCAGAGGGAGCAGTGAGGTTGTTTGGATTGGATGCTGTGGTCAAAGCCGGTTCCTCCTCGGATGTCGGGGTGTCTGCTGTGCTAATCTCTGCCTCAGGAGCTGCGGTGGAAAAGGGAATTGCAGCCTCGTCAGTGTTGGATGGTCCGTCAGTCGGCGAAGGTGGAGAGTCCGTGGGTATGGCACCGTCCTCGGGAGAACTCTCATCTGTGGTGGGCTCGGCGCCGGCTGGCGAGGGAATGTCGGCGGAAGAGACGTCGCCCGTGGGAGCTGTTTCCTCCGCAGGCTCGCTCTCAGGAAGTGTTGCAGCGTCGGTGATCCCGGGAGGAGCGATCGGTCCACCGTCAACAGTCGTCGTGAGATCCCTCGTAATGGTCCTCTTCGAGATGGTCGTATCGACAGTCGACTCCTCAGCGGTAGCAGTAATCGCGCAGAACGAGCTCACAACAGATGAGATACCCGCTTGGTCGATCGCACCCGAGCACGCCGGTACAACCGCAGAGGCAATCGATTGGATGACCTCGGGCTTGGTGCAGTAGCAGTCTCGAGGCTCGATCTGGCAGCCGAACTCGGTGATGGCGGAGAGCAGAGGGCTGGAGGCGCAGGAGGGGATGTTCATCTGCTGTGCGGCGATCAGGGGCAGGGTTGTGGTCGCTGCGAAGGTGGATGGGTTGAAGAATTGCATGTTGGGTGGTGGGATGGTGGTCAGTGAGGGAAGGTTTTGTAGACGGAGTCACTGCACTTTGAGGAGGAAGAAGAACAATAGGAACGAGTTGCCATACCTATACGTGTCGACGGTCACAGCGCTGACGTTTCTGCACACAGTCATTCCTTCGCTACCATACTAAATCTGCTGAAAGCAGAGCGTCGTTGTGGAAGACGGGCAACTGTAAAGGTATAGACGAATGCGGCTCTCGAAGCAAGGGGTTGCACCGCAAACAGCTGGAATGCGGCTGGGAAAAGTTGCCGACTGCCGCATGGCCGCCACTCACCATCTCTTTGTTCTCATGTCGTTCGTTTTCAGCTTTGTCCTGTTGCTTGGGTCATCCTCAGGCTCGTCATAGTTTGCTGATCTGTTCCACGTGGGAGGTGCGTGATGCGGCCCACCACTTTGGTTTCGGCATGTAACATCCAAGATGCCCGGCATCCAGAATCGGGAGCAGCACAAGCCTTTTGCAAATATGCGTGTCCAGGATATTCCAGTCTACCGCATGTCCTCACCAGACCTTGGCGATGATGCCAGTTCTTCCAGTGCAGGCAGTGATGGGCTCCCAGAAGAGGATAATACGCAGCTCCAGGATCCAAATGCTTCATGCCACCAACCGAGTCCGCAAAGATCCTCGAGCGTGCCTGCCATTAGCCAAAGGACCTCAGATGACACAGCACCAGAGAATGAAGCCGCAGGATCGAGCGCCATTCAGAGCAGCATTAATGTCTACAATCAGCAAATGCACCGACAGCAGCTCCAACACCAGTTGACAACGACCAAGTTGAAAAGTTATCAGAAAAGCATGCATGATTTCACAACAGCCCAATTCGACCGCTCAAGTCAGCACGGGGGAAGAGAAGGGAAAGCGGAAACGAGAACAACACAGGGACAGGCGACTCCTCCGCTGTGCCTCAAGATGGGCAGGTTACGTATGCGAGAAGGAAGGCTGGACTCACCTACACTGGGAATGACTCCGCTGGTCATCGAGACAGGCGCGAGAGTCCGCAGGACGAAGCATCCTCCGAGAAGTGTTGGCACTAGCGTGGTGTACGCGAGCAGTCGTTGCGTGACACCGGCTTCCAGTGACGATGGGGGTTGAGTTGTGATCCGGCGGCATGAATATCATCAATCGATAACTCGTTCCGCGAAAAGAATTCTTACTGTCCCTGAGCTTTCTTCAGCGTCCCCATCATTCCCCTCGCCCAAGAGAAATGCCCGGCATTAGTGCCCAAGCTGCCCTCTGCCAGCTTGCCTTGAGAATCATACCAACAGCCATCCTCTTTCGCCAGCCCATACATTGCCGTGTTCTGGTTTCTCTCGATACCCTCTCTCCAAGCTTGACACACGTCTTTCGAATCGATCATGAAATTGACCTCCTGGGAGTGAAACCAAGACTGCGTGTCCTGGTTACCGGACCCTTGAATCGCAACCGCAGAGTCCACGATCATGAGTTTGATGTGACAACTTCTCTGCTTGAAGTTGTTGTGGATGGGATGGTCCTGATCTGCAGCTACATAGTAGTATACCTTGAGAAGGGAGCGTTCTTCGGGTTGTAGTTGAGAGTAGAGGTAATGTGCTGCCATCTCGTTCGTACCGCCTTGGCCAGGGAGAAGCTCGCCACCGTCATTGTAGCCGAGGCACACGTAGTAGGTGACTTGTATACCACGTTTGCAGGCTGCGACAATGGCCGGCAGAAGAGGCTTGGCATTGAGATCGGGAGTTTGAATGAAGACGTCGTGCTTTGCGTTGCGGATCAAGCTGAGCCAGGCTTCGTTTTGAGGAACGAATACGCTTTCGTTGTTGACGCTAGCATATGGCTTACGAGAGACCATGGCCATGGGAACAGGCACTTTGTTTTGTAATGGTATGAAGGGGAAGAAATTCGGCTTGTCGGATCGATCTGGTGCGGTGGCTTGGACGTTGATCTTGAGCGGAGCATTGAGGTGTTTGGCGATGGTGTTGACATAAGGAAGCGAGGCGTCTTCCGGCGTTAGCGTACAGCGCATGCGGCTGATCTCGCCTGCGACAGTATCGTCGTAGTGTGGTCTGCCGGACATATGCTCAGGAAGCGTTTCTGAGATCGGCTGCTCTGGGAGTCGGAATCTGCCATCCGATTCGAAGAGTCCTGTGAAAGACGGTTCTTGCAGAGTTGGCGGAGGCTCGCTAGCTGCGAGAGTCGTTCGGCATGGCAAGGGTGGTTCGAGGTTGTTATGCCATGAGATGAGGAATGTCTCCCAGAAGCTGTCCACGATCGGGCCTTCGAGGTGGGATAGCATCTCCAGATTGTCATTGTCTTGGATGTTGTGACTAGAGCAAGTCGCAATCTGGCGGTCGACGATCATGAACTTGCTATGAAAAGTCCCGAGTGGCGGCTTATGAAAGTTTACGATTGCCAGGTCAATATTAGGTATGTCTTCTGGCGCTGGGAGACCAACACCAGTAGCCTGCCATCCGCCAGCCGAAACGTTCTGATGGTTGTTGAAGACCTGCATCACCGCCCCACGGTCAAACATCAATTTGAAGACAATCCTCTCGCCTCGCGCACCAGCTCTCCGGGAAAGATCGATCATAGCATCGTTGACGAAGTGACTTGCGCCGGACGATTTCCAGAAATTGGTAGCGAGTAAGACTTCTTTCTTCGCTCGGACGATCAGGTTCGACATGTGTCGCAGTTGATCATTCAGCGGAGCAATGATGGTTAAAGGCACATAACCAGTGGTCCCACACATTGATGGCGAGACGCAGTTGGCAACTGGATCGTCGTTGATGCATCGTAGCGAGTCGTGGAAAGCATGTAGGAACAAATCACTTGGGTTCGTGCCTGCGAATTTACCGCAGGATCTTGCCCAGTCTAGATCTGCCTGTTTTGCTGTTCCATTATCCTTTGGCAGCTTGCTGATGATGGTTTTGAGGTGCTAGCCGAGCTGTCAGCTTGACATACGTCGTTCCGTGTTCAATGAAATGACTTGCGTGTGAGCCAAACAGTTCCTCAGCGACTTCGAATGGCGACTTCTTCGGATCCTCAGCGTACTTCGCGCTGACGGAGATATCTGACCGACAGAGCTGTTCGATCTTGTTGCGATCATAGCCTCCCGAATCCTTGTTGCATACCATCGCGGCTAGTGTCTTATCGTATCCGAGTCGAGTTCAAGCTTCTGCCAAGGCAATTGAGTGACTGTGAAGTGAAGGAGAGTGAGAGACCGCGAGGAAGGCAGCGGATGAACGGACACCAGGCCGTTCATCAGCATCAACTCGCCGTGATAGTAGAAATCGCTCATGACGTAGACGCGCACGTATGCTTCAGGTACCTTACCGATTCAGTGCCAAACTGCCAATCCCGTGCAATGCACCCCTCTCACCACACGAACCTGAGAGCACTGATGGCAACGGTCGTGGTCGGCGGCAAGGACAATGGAATAGTCAAAGGATGCTCTGCACATTTGCGGACACATGTGCGATGGAGTGTTGTGGACATCGAGAGAAGTCGTGAGTGCGGTGGGATATTTGATCTGGGCAGCTTGCCCACTGCCCGAATCGAACAGGATTTGGAACCAGAGCATGCTGGTTCAAGGAACATCAGCTAGCGCGGTTTGGAATTTGGCCAATGAGAAGCACGGAAATTTCCCAGAAGACAAGGAGCAACATTTTGCTAAGATATACAATGCTTTCGACTGCAATAAAATGTAATGCGATGGCCCATGGCAGCAGAGCAACCTACATTGCCAGTTCGACAGAGGCGTCGTGGCGCATGCATCTTTCGCTTCTCCGTCAAAGATGCGCTGGCCACTTTCGTTTCCGCGATCGGGAGAAGGCAACGAACTCCGCGAGATGTCCAGCGAATTTTGCCTGCGACCACCCTTCATCCCTCGCACGCTTGCTCAATGCTATCGCTCTCCCTACTGGCTCACGGAACTTCTTGCCACCCTTCGTTGGAATCTCCAAGATACTGCAGCCGCTTGCAATACTGCGGACCTTCTCATCGGCAGGAGCACCATCACCGGGAAGATAGCCATTGCAGGGCTCGAAACCGCTTGTGCGCATCGCCTCCAGCAGATCGATGAGTTTCTCGATCCTCCACATCTTGTAAGATATGAACTTTATGAACTTGATTCCGAAGGAGAGAAATGGCGATGGTCCGATCAGCAGAAGGAGACGGCGGACTCTGCGCATGGAGCGCTCGACGGTGTTCTATCGAGTGTCGCAGCTGATGTACACTCTCTGTGAAGCGTACCACATGGGCGTCATTTCGGCGCTGATCGATCTGGATGCTCGGAGCAAAGCGGGCTCTGGTCGAGCGATGCAGTTGTCGCTCTCGAAGCCATACGGTAGTGGTCCCGGGTCGTCCACGTAAAATTTGTAGATGATGTTTCTCAGCTCCGGCGACAGTGACATGATGAGGCCTGGTGTGTCGAGTTTGATCTTCGGTCTCCAGAGAGCTCAGGCATCACAAATGGCCGGCCAGGCTCGAGAACGAGCGTCTTTACAGTGCACGGGAAGTACGGTTTGTTCCCAGCGGTTTCACTCTCGTAGGACATGGAGTCAGGGCGGGAAGTAGAATCGGAGCACATATAAGCTTCCAAAGGCCGCCTTCCCTCCCTTGCCTCATCGCTTTCTTCGAAGGCCCGGAATGAGGACATCGTGGTGTATCAAGGGACATACGACTTACCTGTACAGCTGATAGAGTGCCCAGAATGACTCACCCCATGCGGCTGTCAACGATGTTCCAGTAGCCTATCTGTACAGTGCTGGAATATGCAGGTAAGTTACCCGCACGGCCGCCAAAGCTGTCCGCGCTGGTCATTGCGCCACTGCTCGTTCAACTCGACAACGGTACGCCCATATACAAGCGCGGACCTCTTTGATGTCTGAATCAAGGACGCCGGAAAAGCAAGTCAGTGGTCAAGCTCCCTCTCAAAGTGAATGAAGGCAGGGCATCCAGAATTCATCGGCCGAAGTGAGAGCATCGAGAGATGCTCATCTGACCAGACCGCCGGATCGATGCTGCAGCCTCGGGAGCAGACCGATTCCCATGGTGCAATTGTCGATGAAGGAGTCGGCTTGAAGCCGGTACCGGGGCTGTGGAACAGAACTGCTGGAGAGGCCGACGCCGAAGAGTTCCTTGAACAGGCTTGGAGACTCATAGCACGGAAACTCCTTTGACTTGAAATCGGGAACCACTCACACGGCGGATTTTCGCCGCATCTGCTCGCTCTGGGCTGGCAAGAGCGCGCTGGGAAGATCGAGGCACGCTCGATGTCGAGAGCAACCGTAAGGTCCGTAGAGGACGTCGTAGCTGATCATTTTGGGTCCTTTTTCCACAGCAAGGTGATGAATGATCGAGGCAGAGAATTGAAGAGCGTCGGCGGGGGCGGACTTGTTTGGGAGACCTCAGTTAGCGTACCTTCCCGTTTGACCAATGATTTCACGTATTCACTCAGCCTCACTAGCGCCTTGGCGCTTTGGTCGCAGCCCGATGTTCAGTACTCGCATATCTTTTGCAGACGACTCAACTAATGGGTAACCTGGAACTTCAGCTGAGGCGATCAATTGACTTGTCAGTATTGCTATGGTCCCCTTACGGGAGCGTCGCTAAGTTTAGCGGGCTTGTGCATGTGAAACCCCGGACAGCAAGGCATTGAAAGCGGCGAAGTGCGCGAAGACCTGTCTTCATGCGAAGAGAAACGCAGCATGGCTTTGTGCAGAGCGTCTGGGCTCATGTTCGTCGGTCAAGTCTAGCGGGTCCTGCTTGTAGTTGTGTCGGGGCCGAAAAAAGGGGGGACCGAAGAAAGATACCATTTCCCGATCTCGGTCTCGATTTACCGGCTTTATATACGGCTTGTGCTTTCACGTTGCCACTCTCAACCAATCACAAGCGCCCGCTTGGCACAGTGGTAATGCGTGTCACTGTAAGTTGGGTCGATATCATCCTTCCGATGCTTCCTGTTCTAACGACTCTCCAGCGTACGGTACAACTGGCATGACAAGATCGCTCGTTCGATTCGGGCAGTGGGCATCCTTTTTGTCGTCGTTGTCGTCCTATTTGGGATGGTATAGCGACATAGAAGGTGTAGGAAAGCGTCGGGGCCATGAAAGAGCTTTTTTGGCCCAGGAATGGATTTCTGCGATTTCTATGGGAACAGGGCTTCCCGGAGCGATGCAGCGATTGTTCTATGATCAATTGACAGTGCTAAACATGTGTCGAGTCGTGTGGGAACTTCTTCTTGAGAATTGATGTCGTGACTTCCTATTTTGTCGGTCGAAGCGTTGTGAGTGAATGTTTTGAACATTCTCCACTATTGCACTTTCTGCACTTCCACAAAGCCATGACTTTAACACAATGTCGGGTCACCTGAAAGATAGCGACAAGATGTCCAGTGGTACAAAAATGGCGGAGAATCAATGTTTGCCCCAGGCATTGACTTTTGACGAGGACAGTCGAACTTGACATCCGCAGGTGTTTGCAACTCTCCCTCCAACATCCACACCGACCATGCCAACGAAATATCTCAAACCAGATATGGTGCTCGATGGTCACTGAGCTCGATCTTCTCACAGCACAGTGACTTCTGCCCCACCAGCGAATACCGACGGCAATGCGATTGAAGGTATCAGACGTGAAGCCATCCATCTTCTTCGATGGAGGGCTCGAATGCATCTCTGCACATTGGTGTCATGAGTGTCGCTCGCTCTGACCTTAGGCAAGTCTCGAGAAAGACGTCACCTCCAGGGATGAAACAAGCACAAACTCGTGGTCATGACATACCTGTTACACGTGGTGGGAGGACCATGGTATGTAGAACGAGACCACCAACTGTAGTCGCATTTCAAACTCACCGTCATAATACTGACTTGCAGACATATTTACAGAGCTCGAAAGTACACATATGCACGATGCCGCCAGAAGCAAGCACGACTCAGAATACATGAGCTACGTGAGACAGAACATGCGACGTTTTGGCAGGCGTGCCCTGCATTTCCTACAGCGACTTCACACACAAAGTACTGCGCCTCTTCGTCTCGTCCCAATGGAGTAATCGATTTACCTCCTCCTAGCGAATAGGGTCGCAGTGATCCAAGAGAGACTCGCCGTGTTAACGATGAGATGCTTCACGAGTGCAAACTTTGGACGACTCGCCGACTTCCGACCGCCGTCATGTTTACGATGAAGGACGATGATGTTGAAGGGCGAATGAGCGATCCCCTTTTGCGGAGCATGCCTTCTGTTTCCAATACTTCAAAGTGGAGACTTTGAAGGCAACTGCTCTTGCACGACACTTTCTCATTCGACCTTGCAAACCCGCCACTTCCAACTTCGTGGAATCGCATCGATAGCACAACGACATCGACACAGAGCAGCAATATCGAATCGACATCACTATCTCATCATGGCGCCGGTAATATGGGGCCTCGACATGAAGGAAGTCCACTGGACCAAGTTCAAAAGCAGCGACATGTGGGCCGAAGGCTACCATCTTCGCCGAACAAAATTCATCGTCTACCAATGCGCTGTGATTTTCAGCGTCGTGGGCGAGTCGATTGTAACCTTTGCCTTGGGTGGTCAGTCTAGTCATGGATTCATTCAATACTCTCTCTGCACGTAGCGATCTGACCTTCCTCCAGACTACGTCCACTCGCAACGAAAAGTCGCACGCCTCGATCCAAACGTCTACGTCTACAACAACGACTTTGTCGGCGCGGCAGCCTTCGACATATTTGCTGGTAACTTCGTGTCCCTCTTCTTCGGCGCCGCCTTCTTCTTTGACCTCTTCTGGCCGATCCGCTGGGAGTCCCGAACTGTCCAGACGGCGTGGAGAATCTGCGGACTATTATCGACTGCCTTCCAGCTGGCATCGTGTTTATGGTTGACGATCATCACGGCGAGGAATTGTGGTTACTTCGAAGGAGCGGATCGGGAGTATGGAGAGAGTCTATTGAGTCAATTCACAAAAGATGGTGGAACGCCGCTCTGTTACAGACACAACCCACTGATCGTGGCGGCGGTAGTGTTTGGATGGTTGGGGTTTGTGAGTGTCGTTGCCAGGTTCGTCGAGTATTTCTTTCTCCATCGTCACCGTCCACTGACATTGAACAGCTGCATCCTTCTCTTCCTCTCCATCCGCCACACAAACCGCATCACCTCCGACAGCGACTTAATCGTCGAAAGCAACGAGAAATTCAAATTCGGCGGCATGGACCCCATCCGCACCGCCTCAACCTTCGGCACCTCTAGCGATAGTGGGAAGAAGTCCTACGAAGAGCGCAACTCCCCCCAAAATCCTCAAGCCCCTCCAATCCTCGGCTCTCAACCTCCCATTCCCTTCACCCAGCCGATCCTACAATCACCTGATGGAGCAGGAGACATCCTTCCGCCTTCAGCTCACGCCCCACTACCCGCGATCGCTCTGTAGAATAGCACGACCACCTCCTCGCCGCCACGAGCGTACAAGGCTTCCAACACGAATGCGAAGAAGACGGCCCGGTTCAGCGATATTACTTCCGACTCGACGTTTAGCGCTTTGGCCATGCCTGCACCCGCAATGGAGACGTTGGAGAAGTGGAAGATGATGAGAGGTGGGCGGACGGCGGGCGGGTATGTGGGGTGGAAATTGGGAGAGAGGAGTCTTGCGGCACTGACGAGTGGAATTGGAGATTCGGGTTGGAGGTCGAGGTGATTGGGAAGAGTCAGAGGTATGAAGATGGAGTCAAAACAGATATATCGGGATCTTGGCTATGGAAGCTGAGCTTGAGGGGCTTGGAAAGGCTTGGAAATTGATTGGATGATGATGGGCTGAGGAAGTTATCTTTTCAACTGCTTAAGTTCTGTCGGCAAGGTCGCCTCATCTATGTGGATGAGTAAGGGCGGAGATGGAGTCTTGTTCGTTGTCTTCAATGCTAGGTCATTGCTAGGACTTCCCAGCTTGATACTTCTCCTCAAACCATCTTGGGCGATGTTACTCGCAAATGCGGCAGATCACATGTTCATCTGGGTGAGACCTGTCCTCCGCCTCCTCTTTGTCGAGATTTGCGACAGCTTCATCCTTGAGTGCAGCCCTATTTTTAGCCGCATCGCTCGTCTTCCCACCACTCCTCACCATCACCGCCTTAAATCCCACCCTTCCTGGCGGACTAGCATCTTCGATGGTGTCCAAGCCTCCGAATCGATTCCATCCGCCTCCGACCGCGTTGCTTTCGCTCGAACCACCACCCTTGCCCCACCTCGCCTCGAATTTCGACTTCGTGATGACGAAAGAATCCCTCGAATTCATCAATTCCTGATTCATCTTCGCTTCCGTCTCGTGTCGCTTCAGACCGCGGGCGTGGTAGACGTCTACGGAATCTCTGTGGGCGAAGCGTGATGTTTCTCCCTCCATCGTCGAATGGGCGAGGTGGCGAGTAGTGGTTGGAGGTGTCGGGAGGCTACTGCGCCGGCTTGTGGAGATCGTTGCGTGCGGCTGGAAGGTAGACTTGAAAGCAACAGGACTGGATGGTTTTAAGTAGAGAGAAAGCTGCGGCTCATCTTCTTCTTGATCGTCGTCAGGAGCGGGTGTTTCTTCGGAGGACTGGCGAGACGGAGTCGGTGGCGCGGAGGGTCTAGCGGAGGAAAGACCTGAATTCAGCCGCGAAGACTGATGGCTGTGGCGGGCTGTGTTGGGCGGTCCAGGTGGTTGTTCCAGGTAGGGACTGTGGTCGGAGGAACGATCGACCCGTCGACGGGATGGAGCTTCGAGATCAAGAAGCGGGAGGAAGAGAAATCTTGGTCGAGGGTCAATGGTAGGTCTGGGTTGCTCTCTTTCGCCCTCTCGCTCCTAGGACCAGGCGCGGAGTCTCGTTTTGAGATTTTCAATCGGGCAATTGTCGGCTTCGGACGAAAGGTCGGGTTTCAGGAGGGAAGATATCAACATGGCGTTAGACGCTCTGGAAGAACTGGCTTGGGCGGCGATCTTGCTGCCAGATTGTGGTAGTGTCGCTTCTTCCCACAGCATCTGACATGTTCCAAGATCCGATCGTACTGTCTGCGCCGTAGTCTTGCTATCAATCTGGGATCCGGTTCCCAAATTGCTTGGATCATCAGGCTGTTCGTACCAGGTGCTGAGCGTTGTTGAGGTAGCTGGCCGGACCGTGCATGCTGTGAAAGCGGGACCCGCAGGATTGCCTTTGACTGCAATCAGGACAGGTGATCGAACACGCCCTTTGAGACGGCAAAATTCGGTCATGGTTGATGTTCGCCGGACGGCTTGTCGAGGCAAAGGATCTGGTAGCGTGACGTGAGTCTCAGTTAAGCGGCGCTTGAGGCTCACCGGGAGGTTCTCCAGAGTATCCTGTACTTCAAGCTCCTCTTCCTGAATGGACGCCATCTCTTCGACCTCGCCGGACCATTCTTCAATGACAGATGCAGCCGATTCGATGTACTCCTCCACTTCCTCGTACATTGAGGAATCCGGGTCGAACAGACGGATTTGGAAAGATGGCATGCTGTCCAGTGGTGGGCTCTCGTCAACATCTCCATCGTTCGCAGTCTCGATTCCCTCTTCATACTGCTCTCCGGCAGAACGAGCGCTGCCCCAATCATCCATCGCATCTCTGCCATCTCCAGAATCTTGATCCATCTCCACCACGATCTCAACCTGAACATCATTCATCGCTTCTCTTCCTTCATTGAGGTCTTCAAGGTCGCTCAGCTCCTCATCCGGACTCCCGTTCAGCTCGTCAATGTCCGTAAGATCTGCTCCACCAGTGTCTTGGTCCCAAGCAGAAGTCTGTCTCTCGGTGTCCATGCTTTCTGTATCGTCATCACTCCGCCAACGTCTTGCCGTTGATTGACGCTCCAATGCCTGAAAGAGATCATCCGGCATAGGTACCTCTTGATTGTCTTCAGCTTCGCCCTATGAAGATGTTGTGAAGCGGCCGTCTTCGCTACCATGATTCCGAGACGAGGAAGAGCATTGACTGACGTCGCTGTCGGCGTACAATTGAAGTAGCCCCTGACTGAATGAGGCGCCTTCGATATTCGAGTGTATGACCGTCGCTGCGCGGGATCTAGTGTGTGGGTTGCAAGGGTCGGAGGCCGCTCGATGTACTGGCGATGGATTCTCTGAAATTGCACCTTCAAAGCTCAGAGGAGAGAACATTGGAGAAGCTCCAGCCTGGGCTATGATCACAGGTGGCAGAGAAGAGCTTCGTATCGCTGAGCTTGAGGTTGCCAGACGAGCGGACTCCGGATGAATATCAGCAGAGGCGGATCGCTGGATTGCTTGAGTCGGGTCTCGCTGTAAGGCCAGATCCAGCGAAATTCCATGCGGTGTCGTGACATCGCCCAACGGTTCGATGATGTCGAATACAGGGACCGTGCTGGGAGTGCTCTCAGGCGTAGTGGCAAGCCAGGTGTTTGTAGGTGTCATACTTGGGAGAAAGGCATCGTCGAGGAGCCTGAGCTGATCGTCCAGACTCTTACCGACAGCATATTGTTGCTCGGGGTGAATGAATGCAGGAATAGGTGGATGCTCGCGAGTCTTCAGGTGTGGAGGCATGGCCTCCTCGCGGTAGATGATGTAGGGAAATATACGATGACGGTGTAGAGGTCAAGATCGTCAACATCTAAGGAAACACACTTACCTTGCTTCGCAGCTCGCCTGTTTCGCCATAGCGTGGCAGAGGATGGCAAGAAGACTTCATGGTCTTGCCCTTGTCTTCCTACTTCCTACAACCTTCGATCAGCAAGCACGCCTCGTGGCTGGCAGAATGTGGGCTTTGTTCGGGTAATGGCCTAAACCTCGCAAAGAACTCTTCGGGATAAGCCATCCTGTGAATAAGGACCACTTTCGACAGCCGCTATACACCTTTGCGGCGTCGCCGGAGCGTGCTGGGGTTCGTCGAGTTTGGCTCCCTTGTCAGCAGCTGCGGGCGCTGTCGAGAGCGGACCCTCGAATGACAGTAGTCTCGCGGGTTTCTCTGAGGCCTGAGCCATGAGCCATGCCGTCGTGGAGTCATCGCGTGCGACCCAGAGCACCGATATACGACGTGCGGGAGAGGAGAAACAATTCACTTATTAGCATCGTCTTTCACACGCATTGAATTTGACTGAGATCTAGCCTGGACTAGCGTTGGGGAGGAGCTCAGACTCCGAGGTCGCCGCCAGATCCCCGCAAAATCGCTTGTTCAGCCAATCAACACGAACGTCTCGGTCCGTCAATTTTGCTGACAGCCGCCGAGCCAGGCCAGGCCAGACCTTGCGAATGTGACTGTTGGTCTGAGTCTTTCTTTTCGACCGCCTTCGACAAGAAACGACATCCCTTCACGATATCCCACTCCTCTCGATACCCTGCGCATGACGACCACCATCATGTTGCAATCCACCGCCGCCAGAAAGGCTCTCCAATGCCTTCCCCGAACTCGCCAATTCTCCTCCACACCCGCCGCCGCCATCTCGCCATACCGACCGAATGCTCCCGCAAAAGCGACAAAACCCGCACGACGCAATGTATCCGATTCGAGCAAAAGACCAGCGCAAGCAGCGCCAGCGTCAGCAACGCGAGCGGTACCCAGTCCTGCTTTCAACACGTCCGAGCCTAGATCACGACAGCCGCAACCTCTACAGCCATTCCGACAGCCGGAGATGGATCACAGCTTTGTGGGAATGAAGGGTGGAGAGATTTTCCACGAGATGATGTTGAGGCAGGGCGTGAAGCACATTTGTATGTCGTGAGCGAGGAGATATGACGGACACACATGGACTAACACGACATTCTCAGTCGGCTACCCAGGAGGCGCCATTCTTCCTGTTTTCGATGCCATTTTCAACAGCCCACACTTCGACTTCATCCTCCCTCGACATGAGCAAGGCGCTGGACACATGGCAGAAGGATACGCGCGTGCATCAGGAAAATGTGGAGTGGTGGTTGTAACATCGGGACCTGGCGCGACCAATGTCATCACACCCATGCAGGATGCTCTCATGGACGGCACACCAATGGTCGTGTTCTGCGGACAGGTGCCAACTTCAGCCATTGGATCAGACGCGTTCCAAGAGGCCGACACTGTGGGAATCTCCCGAGCATGCACAAAGTGGAACGTGATGGTCAAGAACATCGCCGAGCTCCCGCGTCGCATTAACGAGGCGTTCGAAATCGCTACATCTGGCAGACCCGGCCCCGTGTTGGTCGATCTGCCCAAAGATGTCACCGGTGGTACTCTCAACCGACCGATCCCCATGACCTCTACTCTTCCCACCCACCCATCCGCCGCAACTTTGGCTGCCCGCGAGCTTTCCATGAGGCAGCTTGACGGCAGCATCCAACGCTCCGCAAACCTCATCAACATGGCCAAGAAGCCCGTCATCTACGCCGGCCAGGGTGTTCTCGGCCACCCCGACGGCCCTAAAATGCTCAAGGAACTCTCCGAAAAGGCTCAAATACCTGTGACCACTACTCTGCAAGGCCTGGGCGCCTACGACGAACTCGACCCGAAATCCCTCCACATGCTCGGCATGCACGGCTCCGCCTTTGCCAACATGTCCATTCAAGAAGCCGACCTGGTCATCGCTCTGGGCGCCCGCTTCGACGATCGCATCACAGGTCACGTCCCGCGCTTCGCTCCACAAGCCCGCCTCGCCGCAAGTGAAGGCCGTGGCGGCATCATCCACTTCGACATTCAGCCCAAGAACATCAACAAAGTCGTGCAAGCGACCGAAGCCGTCGAAGGCGATGTGACCGCGAACCTCCAGCTCCTCCTTCCGCACATCGCATCCCGCACCGAGGCTGATCGCAAAGAGTGGTTCGGCCAGATCGATGCCTGGAAAGAGCGTTTCCCGTGGGCCTACGAGAAGGAAGACGGCCCCGACGGCGCCATCAAGCCTCAGACTGTCATCGCTAAGCTGTCCGACCTTACCGCAAACCGCAAGAACGAGACCATCATCACCACCGGTGTTGGCCAGCATCAAATGTGGACAGCCCAACACTTCCGCTGGCGCGCACCCCGCACAATGATCACCTCTGGTGGTCTGGGCACAATGGGTTACGGCTTGCCAGCAGCCATTGGCGCAAAGGTTGCCATGCCGGATAAATTGGTTGTCGACATTGACGGCGACGCATCCTTCCTCATGACGCAGACAGAAATGTCCACAGCCGCGGAATTCAACATCGGCGTGAAGGTCATCGTGCTGAACAACGAGGAACAAGGCATGGTCACACAATGGCAATCCCTCTTCTACAACGACCGCTTCTCCCACACTCACCAGCGCAATCCGGACTTCGTCAAGTTGAGCGAGGCGATGCACGTACCCGCGCGGAGAACAGTGAAGTTGGAGACATTGGAGGAGGATCTGAAGTGGTTGATTGAGGGATCCGGAGAAGGACCGGCGTTCTTGGAGGTCAAGGTGGATCAAAAGGTACCGGTGCTGCCCATGGTGCCTGGAGGGTCAGCGTTGCATGAGTTTTTGGTTTACGACGAGGCCAAGGAGAAGGAGAGGAGGAAGAGGACGAAGGAGAGGAGTGGGCGGTAGCGGAGAAGTTAAATGAGTGGAGAATTGGTCGGGCGATTTTACTGCGTTTTGGGAGCGGATCTGCTTCGGGTCGAGGCAAGGGCTGGGATCATTTGTCTGCGAAAAGTTTCACCATTCTCAGCCCACGGAGTTTCCCCCGAATTGTAGTCCGGTGTTGCTGTACAGCGACTCGTCTTGAAGCATGCCGTTTCTGAGGCTCGCATTGCTGTTATGAAGCGATGTGATGGTGATGGTCACTGATACGGCTCCGGAATGTCCAGCAGAGCCAAACACGTAACTTTCAGGTCATGCTGAATTATCGGATGCTGCCAAAACAGAAACAAGATCCAAGTGTTTCGAAATCACGATATCAGTCTTCGACATATGGTGCTGCTTCCTATATATCTCCTCTTCGTTCTTGTAGTCCGATCGTTATCGCGGTGCTTGAAACCTTGGCAAGTTCTAAGACGTTACCTGGTATGTTCGGACCTTGGCAAGTTTGAAGACGCTACCTGTCCTAGAAGGGACGTCCGCTTCTTTACGAGTTTCGTTCTTGAATCTACGTCTTCTTCTTGAATATTACCTTGGTCTCTTCATCACTCTCTTCCGATTTGGTTGATCCAGCGGACGTCCATCACATGTGCAATTACCGAGCCAAAAACAACCACCGTCACACGCCGGCGGGAGAGGACTCCGAATCACTGCGGCTGGCGCAAGAACGCTCTGGGCTCTCCTCTCACCACACGCCGCATTTCTGCAGCTACGCGAGTCACATGGAACTGCCGATCGTTTTGGTGGGAAGATCGAGATTTCGGAATGTGGTTGTTGACTCGGTACCGCCGTACCGTGCCGGTCGATCGTGAATTTAATTTCATCACCCGAGGACGCTTGTTCATCATCATCAATTTCGTCACTGGTCAGCACCGAGGGAGCAACGAGCCCTGCAAGAAGATGAGGAGACTGCCAGGGCATGGAAGCTGACGATGAGCTTGAGATGACGGGGGAGTGAATTGATGATGTGCCGGATCTACACCAGGTATATCTCCATCAACCTCTCCTGTCTCCGGGTATTGGGAACCCTCTGCGTCGTCTGCGAACCCCGTCGGACATGCCGGACTCACGTGGACGACATTTCGTTGTGCTATTACCTGTCGGTTTCTGTTATGAACCTATTTACGACAACGCCTCGGGCAGCTGTTCCCCGACCCTCCCAATTGCATCACGGGCGGTGGACATGACAGGCATCTGTCAGTCACACTCATAAGATGCGAGGCGCCTCCCTGCAACATCATCTCCATCCGAATGGTCCCGAACACAGAACTCGGCGTCGCAATAACAGATCCATGATGCCAGTCCGAACCTTGAGCGTGTGCTGGCGACGGGCAGTCTGACACCCCGCCCCGAGTGAGCGACCCGCCTACCGCCTTATCACCAAGAGTCAGCGTCACTTGGTCACCCAGAATCTTCGTGGGTGCCAGCCCCTCTTGCTCTCATAATTACATGCCTCTCACGACTTCACCACATACTTCCAGCGAACTCGGACTCGGACTCTGACGCTGGATGATACGCTGCTACGCAGCACTCGGCTCGCCATGAGATTCTCCCTCCTTCCGCCCGCGCTGGCCATCGGTGCCCTGCTGTCCACGCAGGTCCGAGCAGAAATAACTCTCAACGCGACCGCAATCGCCGAACTCCCAAAGTGTGTTCTACAATGCGCTGTCACCGTTCTCCCGACGCTGAACTGCACGGCCGGCGATCCATGCTATTGCGAAAGAGAGGGTCCCGTCGCCGAAGGTCTGGGAGCGTGTGTTATCAGCGGCTGTGCGTCGCTGAAGGATTCGCTCAAGGGCCTTCGATTTCAGGCTGAGAGCTGCGACTGGCCGCGGGATCGCGACGTAAGAGAAATGTCGAGGCGTCTGTGCGATACGCTGTTTGCCCTGGCGTCGTTTTTCCTGTTTGCGCGAGCGGCGTCGCGATGGTCGCGCTGGGGCGGTGCTGGCTTCTGGTGGGACGACTGTAAGTGTCCGTACTCGTTGGGAAAGAGGGCCATGACTGATCTTCTTTTGATTCGCAGGGGTTGCCTTCCTCTGCTATATCCCCGCCTTGGGTTTGGCTATCAGCGGAAATCTGATGACAACTGATGGACTCGGCCGGGATATGTGGACGGTTCCTACCCCGAACGTCCTGCGTTGGGCAAAGGTACGTTTTGTTCGGACTGGACGCCGCTTCCAACCACTGCTATTCGACCGACACCTACTCACTCGATTGATCATCGCAGACATTCTTCGCCGGACAAGCGCTCTACGCCTTTGTCACCTTCTACACCAAGCTTTCTCTACTCCTCCTCTACCTCCGCATCTGGCCGTCCGCCGACGAGAACAACCGCAAGTTCCGAATCTACTGCAAAGCAGTGGCCATCATCCTCTCGCTGGCCGGCATAGCCTGTATCCTCGCAACCATCTTCGCGTGCGATCCCATCTCATACGGTAAGTCGCCGCCAAGTCTCTCCAAAGACCACCACCTTTGCTGACCCCCATCGCGTAGCATGGCGCTACACCAACCGCGCAGGAGGAGCCTGCGTCGATCGTATCGCGATTGCTTATTCCGTGGGAGGCATCAACGTCGTGTTGGATATCGTGGTCATCATCCTTCCTGTGCGCCGGCTTCTCAGTTTGGAGCTTCCGATGAAGCAAAAATTGAGGTACGTTCCTTGTGTCGCCGCACTGTTCCGCGTCGGGACGTGTGTCTTGCCATGTGTTGTGCTAACTCGAGATCGGCTCCACTAGCGTTGTCTCGTGCTTCCTCGTCGGCTTCGTCGTAACGGCCGTCAGCATCATCCGAATCTCGCACGCCCATTCATTGACCAGCATTCGCAACGCCACTTGGGACTTCAACACCTTTATCAACTGGTGTGCGGTCGAGGTCAACTGCAGCATGTAAGCCAGCCCTCTGCACACACACACAACCAGAAGAAACCCTCCGGTCGCCTCAAAAGGTCCACGCTAACGCCGATACAGGATCTGCTGCTGCCTCCCACCCCTCGTCGGACTAATCAAGCGCTGCTCCCGCTACGTCGCCGAAAAGTCCCAGGCCTCATTATCACACGGCAAATCGTGGTCCGCCGACAGTATGCGGCCGATCAAATCCGGGAGGGAAGGCCACTCGGTGGATTATTCGATTGGGAAGTCGGTGACGAGTCCCTCGTTGACGGTCGACGAGCGAGGGCGGGTGACTCCTTCGCCCTCGGGAACTCGGGAAGGGGTTCGGGAAGGAGTATAAGTGATGCGAGGGAGAGAGAGAGAGGTGTACATGTTGTGTGTGCATTTTTCCGCATTTTTACTTTTTTTAATTGTTATGAGCAGACGATGGGGTTTTTGAAACAGAAGGTTTTTTCGAGGTTGATGTTCCATGTTCGCAGGTGTCTTGCGTTGTGGACTCGTTGTGCGATTCCCTTTTCTTTTTTCTGTCGCCTTCGGTGGATTTATGCTTCTTCCTGCCCATCTGCGTTCCATTTCGTCGCTCGTCTGCCGTCCTGGTCCATGCGACTCTACAATTCTGCGGCAAAGTACTCGCTATAGAGGCAGGAAACCTCCACAGACCAACCCCTACCTCACTCGTGCAGCCTTGCGTCGGAACGAGTTTCCGAGAAGCGCGACGCCCACTATCGCCAGGCCACCGAATAAGATCAAGATCTGGTAGCCGTACTTGTACTTCGGAGCGTCGTATGTTGGAAACAACACCACTGTGGTATACGTCAGCTTCCCGACTCGAATCAGGAAGAGGAGGAACTGGGAACGTACGAGGGACCCAGAGAACCCAGGCGTAGGAGAAGACGTTTGATGTGGCGACCAGGAGGGATCGGAGATGTGGATCGTTCGCGTGGGCGAGGTTGGCCCAAGCCTGTCGGCGCACAGTGTCAGCGACGTCTTGAACCACAGATTCTGGATAGGATGAACGAACGATCAACACCGGCGTCGTCGCACTTCCCGCGTACGAGATATAGTAGGCTGCCATCAGCGCTTTGTGAGGAATGTTCCACACTGAAAGTAGGATGTTCGACAGCATCATGACGCCGCATAGACTGACGATGAGCCAGTAGTATTGATGTGTGCGGTCGGCGAGCATGCCCCAGAGGATGGTGATCACGATGGCGAGGGCGTTGCCGGCGGTAGGGAGGGTGTTGCGCTGAGAGACGCTGTAGCCGGAGGCTTTGAGGTAGAGGTTGAAGTATTGGGTTGCGGAGTGGTTGGCGGCGAGCATTCTAAGAAGCAAGACGTTGTCAGACGATGTCAGTGGTGAGTATGAGGTTCGTTGCAGGACTTACACGTAGGGAAAGACAAACAGCCATATGTCCCGGCGGAGGTAGACGCACTTTGCTTTCGCCCAGGTGAGTCGCTCTTGGGCCACATGGCCGAGTCGCTCGATGCGCTCAATACCATACTGGACGTGGTCCTTGTTCAGGTAAAATGCCCGCGTGTTGTGCGGCGTATCTGGTAATCCGAGAAATCCCCACAATGCGATCGGGAGAGATATAACGCCATCCATAACGAACAGCCATCGCCAGCCAGCAAGTCCGTGTCGGCCGTTCATGCTGGAGTACAGACCTGCTTGTAGATACCCGGAGAACATGCCAGCGATAGACTCGACTTCGAGAAGGACGGCTATCCGCTTGGCGAGCTCGGTGGGACCGTACCATGCCCCTAGGAGCGCTGTGTAGCCTGGGAAAGCGCACGACTCGAAGAGGCCGATGAAGAAGCGGAGGGCATACATCTGTTGATTGTTGTGTTGTCAGAAACTACGTCCGTGATCGAGATGGCTCGCATGAGGTCGTACCGTTTTGATGGTCTTCGCGAACCCCATTGCGATGACCAAAACAGACCAGACGATCTCGCAGCTGGGGATGAGAATCGACGGACGGACGTAACGAAGTTGGAGCAACTGTGCCGGTACGCTGCCGACGATAACACCAAGGGCGAACCAGGTGTTCAGCCAATTCCGCTCGTTGCCGTAGAGAGATAGGTCTTCTTGCATGCCGCTGACAAAAGCATTGCCTAGTCAGGCCAGTGATGTCAGTGATTTGACTTGTCCGCACTGCGGGTTGTGGAAGATGTCTGCGTACTGTAATTAGTCTGATCGAGATACTTGATGAAGTAGCCAAAAAGTACTGTGGGACTATTGGAGTGCAAGTCAGGCAAGATTCGAATGACTGTAGAGTTTGGGTTCAGACTTACAAGAAGAACAAGTCCAGCCTCCGGACGTATCTGCAATACTCCGGGTCGCCCTCGACAGAGTCCCAAATGAAGCTCAAGCAACGACGCCAGGCGCTGGTTGAATGTGCTTCGTGCTTAAATGCTGTGTCCTCGATGGTGACTATTGTCTCTGCTTTTGTGTGGATACTTGCGTTTGGTGAGGATTGAACAACTATGTCTGGCTGTGAATACATGGCTGCCAATGTTGTCTGATCGAGCTCTGTGCTGAAGGCAAGAAGAGGGCAACAGCAGCATGGCCATCGTGTCGTTGGGGGCAGGCGGTCAAAGTAAGGTTTGCAATAGTTCGCCATGGGTAGCATAGCGCTTCTGCATCCTCAGCCGGGTTCGGTATCAAGGACGGGAGGGGCTGAGCAGCATGCATGCTCTCACACTTGCCAATGCAGGATTACCAGTCCAGATGTCGTGCTCGGGATTCTTCTCCGCCAGCAAATAGGAGGTTCTTCCTTACGCGCCTGGCCTGCGGCAATATATCGGGTCTTGAACATTGATCGTCCTGGGTCACTCAGGGATGTCTGTAGACGATCGCGTCTTCGTGTGATCAATAGGCCCTAGCGAACGCGCCAAGTCGAGCTCCAGACGTTGCATTTTCAACCTGGATCTGCTCGACTCCACATCAATCCTCCGACATGCTCAAGTGTAGACGCTCGATGAGAGTTCGCCTTTGCTTTGTGCAGTGGCCTTGGACATCGCCGCATCAGCTCAGAGACTTGTGCATTACCTGTCTTCCGCATGTCTGGCCTCCGGATGAAGCTCTCTGATGCATCTGTGCGCGCAATGTTGTGCAGAGGTCAGAAGAGGGGATGTTGCCAGCTGGCGGAACATCCAAAAGACGATGTCGAAGGGGGCTTTTGCTCGATGCCTCAGGCAGAAGACTTGGATGCCTGAGCGCATCAATATTTCAAGGACCATTTGATGAGCGGTTCCGGCTCGTTCCTTCACACCTTCTGCAAAAGGTATTGCAGTCACGTAGGGCGTGCATATTCACGTGCTGACCTTCACTTCGACAAACAAACTCAAGGAAACCTCATCGGAACGAATCTCCAACGGCCATTCCAAAGAATTCATCCACCCGCGACCATTCCTTCCAAAGCCGCATCCGACCATCCACAACAACCCAACATGGCAACACAACCCACCACACCAGGCGTCACGGTGAACGCAGCAGGCAAGAAGTCATTTGTTCCTCTCGAAAACAACCCCGACGTCTTCACCTCCCTCATGCACAACCTCGGCGTCTCCCGCCAACTCACCTGCCACGACATCTACACTCTCGACCCCTCTTTCCTCGCCACGGTCCCTCGACCAGTCCACGCTCTCATCTTCATCGCGCCAGGACCCGTCTACCACCGCGTGCGCGCTCGCCATGACGGCGGTACTGGCAGTGGAGCTAGAGTGGACGAGCGCATCACCTACGATGCCATCGGACCCGAGGAGCCGATTCTCTGGTTCCGACAAACGATCGGGAATGCATGCGGTCTGTACTCGCTCGTGCACGCTGTAGGTAACGGATCAGCTAGAGCGCACGTCCAGTCGGACACACTCATCGACCGACTACTCAAGCAGGCTGAGCCGCTGCACCGAGTCGAGCGGGCGGCGGTATTGTACGATTCGCTCGACCTGGAGAGGGTGCACATGACTGCTGCGGTGGAGGGCGACTCACATGCGCCGGAGAGCCAAGAGAAAGTCGGGTATCACTTCATTACGTTCGTGAAGGGGAAGGATGGGCATTTGTGGGAATTGGAGGGGAGTTGGGATCCGATCGATCGTGGAGTGATGGAAGAGGGGGAGGATTTGCTGAGTGAGAGGGTGGTGGGGATGGGAGTGGGGAAGTTTGTGAAGGAGGCGGAGGGCAATGTGGGATTTTCTGTTGTGGCGGTCGTGACAGACGGGTGAGGCGTGGCAAGGCAGGTCTGCTGCGGTGGACGACTGGAGACAGTGTGCGTGGCGATGGTCTCATGTTGGTGACATTGACGCTTCTCCGGGAACAGTGGAGAACCAACATGTTGACTCCAGAAACATTCAAGCATATCAAAGATATCCATGGGAGGCTCTCCCCCGTTCGGAGTCCGATCTCCGCATTCGGCTCCCTTCAAGGTGTTTTTCCCGCTCGATATATGCATCACGGCAAATCAAACCAATCGCTTTTGAGCAGCTCCTGCGCCGTCGGTCTGTCCCTCGGGTCCAGTTTCATGATTCCACAAAGGAAACTCCGGTCCTCTAACGTCATCTCTTCGTCCTCCATCTGGGCAAACGGCTTGCGCATACCCTGCTCATCGATGAGGATGTGTATCGCGGCCAGGATCTTTTCCTCTTCTTTGTCTAACCACATCTCGTAGCTCAACGGGAAAGGTCCAAAGTACCTCGCTTGTTGAACAAGGACATGGGCGGGAAATTCCTCATCATCTGCCGATATCTTGTCCGGCTTGAAGATGTGGAAGTTTCGACCCCAGATCAGGCTGATCAGCTACCAAACAGTTAGTTGAAATGTATCGTGAGGTGAGGTAAAAAACCACACCTAACACTTACCGTTGCGCCAAAAGACCAAATATCTGTTGGAGTCGACCACTTCAGACCGAGCAACGCTTCCGGACTTCGAAAGATGGCGGCTCCGATCGCATGCCCTGCGCCATGAGGATTCAGGTCAAATCCGACGTCCCAAGCATCGCCTGTACAGTGCGAGGTCAGTGTCGTCGGCTCATGAGTCCAATCAAAGGTTCATTGTTTCGCTTGAGCTTACCGCAGTCGCCCAGCTTCGCTTCGACCACTCTTGAACCTTCGGAGTCGAAATTGAGCAGTATGTTATCCGGTTTGATGTCTTGCATCATCGCAGAGTCAGTCAGGCGTTTTCTTTCGGGCCACGTCGTGTATACCGGTATGAGCGATGCCTTTCGCATGTAGGGAATTCAGCGCGGAGAGAACACTGCGAGCGATGGCTTTGATGTCTTGCCGTGCCAGTCTTGCTTCCCGAGACGACCTCAGCGCGTCAGATTCGAGGTGTTCCAAGACGAGAAAGGAGGGCTCTTTGCCATGATCGACGAGTTGTCTGATACACGGGTCGCCCTCGAACTGTTGCAAAATCGCCGTTTCGCGCTGCAGGCGGATCTCAGGTGCACGCTTAAGCACAACTTGATGCTGTTGAGGCGCCGGTGTAGTTCTGGATTGTGCGTTCAGCGAATGCGGATCGCTGGCGCTTAGGGAAGCGGCAAGGTCGTGAGCCAACCTTGCGCTCCAGACTTGGTCATGAAGCTTCTGCGCAACGACGTATACGTCTTTGACACCCTTGAGTACCTGGCCCACTCGCAGTGGCGATGCGGCTGATGACATTCAGGCGATGTTGCTGTTTCCAGCAGATGGGGAGCAAGGACGTCCGAGATGTCGTGCTCGAGCGATCCCTGTCACCACACTTCACGCCATCTCTCCCGAGCCGAAGCCACCCCTTTTCCACCTTGTAAGACATGCATCGATCCTGATCGAGAAACTTCAGAATGCATCCTCGCCTCAATATGTAGGATAGTGAATATCCATGAATGAAGATCCAATCTCCCGGATGTGAATCCTTCGGAATCCACCTTCAACGACCTCGGCCTGTGCTCTTGCCACCCTGCCCAACTCAATCACGACATCAAATACCACCAAACATTTGAAGGCGAATGCAGGAAAGCAGGTGAAGTCAAGATAGTCTCGACGAATACGACATGGATACTTCAAGGGCTGACATTTCCAGCAACATGGCCAAAACGTGGTCGTGGTTTATGATCTGCAGGTGCAAAGTCGAACCGCTCCACGTTGCCGCCGTGTGGCGTCCACACTTCACGCTACTTCTCCTGAACAGCAGTCAAAACTTCCATCCTTCGAGATGAGGATCCGCCTCTTTCTTTCGGGGAAATTTCTGTACCGATGAGCTGTTCTCACCGGCCAGCGTCCTGGATCTTGAGAAGAACTACACGCACTGACCTACGTGCCATCCCTTGAAGCATGAATGCAGCCAATGTCTATACCAAGCACATCGGCTTGATCTTCCAAGCGATGCAAGACATGTCAAGACCACGAAAAGCCAAAGCCGTGCGATGCCCAGAAGAGGAATCAACTAGGAATCCCGTATGAATCCTCACTGGTCCATTCAGCTACAACAAAGCCGCTAAACACAACTGTGTGGAAATGAGTTCCACGCTTCCAACTCCTTCGCTTCTCCGGCACCGAAGTACACCGGGAAGGGGGCCTCTTCTACGCTGTAGGGAAGACATCTTGGCCCCGTCGACATCTCTGTTCTTTCAGTTCGGCACAGCTTCTTTTTCCCTTCCTTCTCGTCGACACACTCTTTTTTTGCAGACGTCTGTTCTGCGTCCTTTCATTGAAAGTAACACATTGCTTTTCAGCTTCGCTCCTCCATTCAGGAAGAAGCGTCCACTTCTTATCACAGATCTAGTGCAAACACAGTTCAACCATGCCATCGTTCACCTTCCTTGCGGTCGCCGCTGCCGGCCTTTTCGCCGCAGCAACCCACGCACAATTCAATGCCGCAGCAAAGACCAATGTGGCCATCTACTGGGGTCAAGGACCGAACCAGCTTCGTCTACTAGAACACTGCAAGCGTCCAGCTGTAGATATCATCAACATTGGATTCATCAACCAGTTTCCGGACCAGACTGGAAGCTATCCAGGATCAAATTTTGGTATGTTATCGATGTCCTGACAGATTGAACCGCATAACATACATGTACGCTGACTCTGTTTCTTTGTAGGAAACGCCTGCTACGCCAACGTCTACACCGACCCCAAGACCGGTCAGCCGACGAAGCTCTACTCGCAATGCCCGTACGTGATCCCCGGCGGTCCAAGATACACTTCTACTAGCCCATATGACTCTCTGAACCTCTCCACGTGCTGACACCAATGAACAGGAACATCGGGCCAGATATCAAGGCCTGCCAACAAATCTACGGAAAGAAGATCCTCCTATCGATCGGCGGCGCATATCCCCAAAACGTAAGAAAACCTAACGGCAGAAGGGCCAGCAGCGACCCCGGCTATCTCTCAACCTGTGCCAGCAGGTCTCAGCCTGCCCTCGTACCCGTTCCACCCAACGACCGCTGACCCTTCCATCTCCCGTTCCAGTACTACCTCAAATCCGACACCTCCGCCAACGCCTTCGCCGACTTCCTCTGGAAAGCCTTCGGCCCCCTCCAATCCGGCTACACAGGCCCCCGCCCCTTCGGCGACGCCGTAGTCGACGGTTTCGACTTCGACATCGAATCCTACATCTCCCCGGCCCCGTCCGGCTACAGCGACTACCAAACCCGGGGCTACATCTCCATGATCAACCGCTTCAAAACCGTGCTGTTCAAACAGTCCACCTCCAAACCCTTCTACCTCTCCGCGGCACCGCAGTGCATCGTCCCCGACGCACATTTCGCCACGGTGATGAAGTCCGCGTGGTTCGACTTCATGTTCATCCAATTCTACAACACGCCGCAATGTTCCGCGCGGGCGGCGATTAATAAAGCCAAAGGTTCCGGGACGGCGGATATATCGTTCGATACATGGCACAACTCCGCGGCGTCGCTCAATCCGAATGTGAGATTTTACATCGGTTTGCCGGGAGCGCCGGCCGCGGCGGCGAGTGGATATTATCTCAACCCGGCGGAGGCGCAGAGTGTGGTGAGGAGGTTTTTTGGGAGGGCCAAGTTTGGAGGGGTGATGGTTTGGGAGGCGACGTATGATTATAGGAATACCGTTTGTGGGAGGCCGTTTGGGGGGATCATGAAGGTGAGTCAGCGATGGAGTAGGGATGGCATCGAGCTTGTCTTGGAAATCCTTCCCCTTCTCGCATGCCATGAATGATTGAGACGCCTGCTGACTTGTGCTTTCAAGGATATTCTGAAGGCGTTGGCGAGTGGGACGAGTGTCAACACGGCGAATTGTGGAGGGACGATCAAGAGGCGGCGGGCGACGTTGGAGGAGAGGAGGGAGGAGATTAAGAGGCGGACTTTGGGGGCATAGACATGCGAGATGCGGAAGAGGAGGTCTCGAATCGTCTGAAATTCGGAATCGTGTTGTTGGACGTGATCAGGAACGGGGACTCGATCTCGTGCAGATGTGGAAAGTGGTGTAAAGGTAAAGTTCAATAATACCCCAACCCGCCCTGGTCCGCTCCGTGAGCGCCGGGCTGCGATTTCCCGGGGCGAAAAGCATCTCGGACTCCGTGCGCCTTGCAAATGCTGTTTCTCCTTCACCCGAGCACGAGAACGAGTTGACTGAGCCGGTGAACCAATCCACGTCTCCCGCTTCACTAGATCCGCGGGACGTCGTGACAGTACGCCGTGCCAAAGCCGTCCGGTCGACAAATGTCGTTTTTCCCTCCACACGCCGCAGAGTCCTGTTTGGAAAAACATATCAGAGTCAGCGAACAGCTTTTCTTTTGCGTGAGTGGCGGAAGGCGTACGTTGCAGATGTATTCTTTGCAGTCTTCGGCTGTGCACCTGTAGGGATTGTCCTTGCCGCCGTAGTAGCAGCTCGCCTGTAGGGAAAGAAGTCGATGTTAGCAGAAGAGGGACGAGAGAGAGGGAAGGATGGGAGGGCGTCGGCCACGTACGGTGCACGTTCCCGGGGCAGGTTCGATTCCGATTTCCGCGACGGCCATGCCGAGGAGCACGGAGATTGCGAAGATGATATGCATCGTTGTTGGTCGTTGGTCGTTGGACGAGCAGAATGTCGTGTTTCAATGTTCGTGTGCGTACTTCATTGGAGAAAGAAAGGGGGCAAAAAAAAGAAAAAACAAGAAGAGGGGAATCAGTAGGAATTAATACAGCCTCTGTCCGCAAAGGAAGAATCAGTGGCCAGTCCTTGATCCTGGTCGCCGGCCTGGTCATCACTGCCTCAAGAGCGCTTCGATTGAGTTTTTCGACGATAAGCACTTGTTGGTGGACGGCAAAATAGAAACAATGCCAGAATACCATATCTATGCACGTCTTTATAAAATCGAACGATTTTCGTTGTTGTAGTCGCAGGAAGAGGTGCGCTGCTAGGGACTTGTGTCCACCTTTGGCTGGGTAGAACTACAGTCTGTAGAAACTGTGTTGGGCATGCATAGACCCAGCAAACCGCCCGCCAGAGTCCGCGTCGCGATCGCAACAAACCATGTCTGGTCGTCGGATCGAGCGATATTCGGGGGGGCTGGATTTTTTTCTCGATAAGCCTCGCTTTATTGCCTGCCCCGACGAATAGAGGAGGCTGTGCAATCCCACCAGTCGCCGTCCGGAGAAAGCTGCTATGAGAGTCCACCGGTCCTCGAGGCGCGACTCGAATTGATGAAGCTTTCGACTCTGGCATATGAAAGGATTTCGGTCGCGGACACCTCGTCGTGCGGCCACGTAAGGATGACTATGTTTCTGTCGTCAGCAAAAGAGGGCAGCAAGGCTGCGCAATATTCCAAGTTTTTGGTGAGGCTGTGGCGAAAAGCTTCAAATAGAATAAATAGTTCTACGAGAAAATCGAAAAGCTTTAGATGACCGTCCGTCCCCCGGGGTCCGTCCAGACTTGGATCGTAGAACCCACCCCCTCGAACATCTGGCCCACGGCGTTGGAGAGCGTTGCAGCACATACACACAAGGACGGCCATGCCGTAGTTGAATAGTTGGAACACGCCGTCGTAGTCGGCATCATCGTCCAGCGATCTGAATTGCTTTCCCGGCTACGTTTCGACGGAGGGATGAATTGAGCGATTTGAGGCATCGAAAGGGAGGGATGGATAGTGGAACGAGGCGGAACTGTTGTCTTGCTCGCGTACCCGGACCGGTATATCGAGTTCTTGCCTCGACGGAGCTGTGTTTTCACCTGTTCTTCTCTCGCCGTGCTCACTACACCTACTGCGGGCAAGTGAAGGCATATTCGTAAGGCGGCCAAGGTGAGCCCTTGCGATCTTGGAGTTGTGTGCACTGCTACACTCTCACTGTTTCGTCTGACGGGGACAACCTCTAGATTATCATCTTCAGAGGCTCTTTGATCAGCGATCATTGCACGCGTCGGTGCGTGCCTGATGAATCCAATGACATGGTCTGGTAGGCTGCCGACGCTCCGTCCATACCTTCCAATGAAGATGCGTGTTTTCGTGTCAGAGGCTCACAGAGCTATGTCATTTTCTGCTGTCTGTCTTATCCTGTTACATACCCATTCCCTCTGTGCTGTTATTACAAAGCCATTCCCCTCGCTACAGTCTTCCGCGTGGCTACTCCTCTGCTTCTCATTCTGTATTCGTACCCATGAACCCAGCTCTTCGAGCACGCAGACTACCTAGTCTTTCCTGTGAGCATTGGTCCTGTACTTCCCCAGACCCACTGCCTCTCCCTGACTGTCTGCTCCACCGCCAACCCTCTAATGCCCCTCCTTACTCGGCTTCTTCGCCCCCTGTTCCTCCCGATTCCGCTTCATATCCTCATTATGCTTCTTCACATCCTCACTCTCCTGACCCTCTTTCGGATGACTCGCGTTCAGAATTTTCGGCTGGGGCTTCTCATCACTCTTCTCGCCGCCGCTGCTCTTCTCCGCTTGCTTGCCCTCGCCGCCACCACCCGAATTGGACTTGCCTCCCGTCGACGGCGGCGCAGGACCGGGGTGCTCGGCGTCTTTGGTCTCCTGCGAGCGCGCGTGTTCCGGGTGAGCGTCGCCGGAACCGTAGTCGGAGCTATTGAAGCGGAGGGCGGAGGTGGTGAATGCAGGGCCGGCGCCGCCGCGGCGGGTGAGGGAGATGCTGCTGCTGCTGTTGCGGAGGGAGCTGGATGGGTGAGGGAGGAGAGCTCGAGGTGTACGTGAGAGAAACATGTTTTGAGGGGGTCTTTTGTTTTTGAGTGGTGTTCGTGGGGGGATTTCGTTTCAGGTGGGTGATGGATGGAGGATTGAGGCTTTGGTGATGAAGATCTTTGGGTTTTGGTTTGTAGGTCGATGGAAATATGGCTGTCAACTGTCAATGATGGAGACAGTGGAAGGCAAGGGAGAGAGCTTGGAAGCTCCCGACCCGCCAGCTCGTCGCGGTGACGTATTGATTCACAAACGCCATTTCGGAGAACTTTTCTCCTCCCTCTTCCCTTCTCCGTAGTGCTTGTTTTGTCTTATCGTTATCTTTCTCAACTTCACTTCACTCCATCGATGACCACTGAGTCTTGCGCTATCACGACATCTCGTTGGCGGACGAACCGAGAGGTTGACAGAACGACATTTCCTCGAAGAGTGACGTCCAGCGAATCCGATCTCGCGAAATAACATCTACCTAGATTAGACAGACCAGGGTGGCCTGGAGATTGAGGAGATGACTCCGATGTGGGTTTGGTGTTCGGCCATTGGATGCTGCTCGATACTACGAAGCGGCCCGGACCCGCCTCCACAGAACGACTGTTCGACGCGATAAAAGGCGGAATGGAATTCTTGAACAGGACATTCACGATGCTCAAGGAACAGCTTTTGATAAAAGGTCTGCATCGAGCTATGAGCACTCTTACGTAAAAGGTAGGAAACTGCAGGAGCCGTCGATCGAGGCGCTGGCGGAAGCTGGAAAGCGATCGTATGCTCACGGTGAATTGAGCATATCTGAAAGCTCGTAGCTTCGCTTGAATGAAGACGAAGTGCCCTGGGAGAGTTGGACTGAGAAAGAGGGGTAGACTTCTCTACCTGCTCTTGGAGAACACGGCGTTGAAACGCCGCGAGAACAACAAAAGCCGTGTCCTGCAGGTCTCTCCATTGTTGTTGACTGTTTGCCTTGCGAGCTCATGCTATCCCGCGCGTGGGCCAAACTTGTTCTCCTATCATCGCAGCGGTTCCGTCTGATGGAGTCAGAGGGAGACGGCGACAGGGTTCATCGAGACAATCTCTTTTCGAGCACGAGCAGGTCTGAGTCCAAGGCGCACCGCCTCGAAGCTGTAATTCCGACAGGACACGGTCATACGAGCCAGCCCTTCCGATCGAACCCGATCTCAAGTCTCGATCGTGGCGAGGATTCAATGGTCACATGAACATGAAGGCCATGTTCAATCGTCCGCGGCGTCGGAGAGGAGGCAAAGATCTTTTCCGGTTTCATGTTCGTAGGAGACGAGCTGGCCCCTGGGTCATACGGGCATATCTGATGAAAGGCGGTGGAGCAAGTTAACATGGGTCCGAGAGGGCGCAAGTCCGGATCATGGATGGAACAGCAGGCTGAGCTCCGGCAGTGAATCGTAGTGTGTAGTTGCCGGCGGCGCCTGGATATCTCTTCGATCATCATCAGCAGGATTCGCAGCTTCAGCACCGCTGCAGCCGCAGCTGTTGGGCAGCAAGGCAAGTGTCTTGGTAGAAGTGGAGGTGCACCGAGTGCAGACACCGCCAGCCAGACGTCGCACAGCGTCTTCTATTCCAGGCTCTCGTCGTCGTCGAATCTGGCCAACATGATACATCACCTCATCTCCCCACATGCATCGCCACCTCACAGTCTCACGACGCACGCCATGCCCACGTGCTTCCATAGACGTCGCCGATCCGTTCGATTCATGCATCCATGTGTCGGCACCGCATGTGCTTTTTGGCAAACAACATCTTGGCGTTGGACCCGACGGCAAGGGATAATCTCTGGGCGGTAGGGATGAGATTCCTCCTGCCCAGACGCTAGGGGACCGGGGAGGCGTCGGCGTGGGGGAGCTAGGGTGGTGTGCCGTGGCGATCTTTCGCCGATAAGGCACGCCATGTGTTGGAGTAAGGGACCTTAGGGTAAAGAAATGCATTCGACGGCAAGGGCGGTAACGTGTCGTTTTTTCTGATTCCCACGAGAGAACGGGTGGCGCTGGTGAGGATGAGCGGTGAGAAGAGCGATAGGGCGAAAGGCGAGAGGATCCATTGTGATAGGAACAATGGAAATCTGATACGTTTCCATTGCCTTGCGATCTCTCGTCTCGTCTCGTCTGGCCTGTCCTGGCCTGGCCCTAGATTGACGACTCGATACCTTACGATAGATTTCGACCCGCCAGCAGGGAACAAGGATCAAGTCTCTTTGGCGACCCCGTCTGCTCCTTCCCTTCGTCTACTATTATATCGCTTCGCCGTTCGCCCTCCGCTTCGGGTCCCGACGTTTCTTTGATCGCAAAGACATACGGATTCTGCCCGGCTATCCTGACGTCGCAGTGCTCAGTCTCACACCCTCGGAGCCACATATCATCCAACCACACCGCTGTTCAGCCCTTCCGTCCCAGTCTTCCACCTCCCAAGACATCTCACCTCCGTTTCACCGCGTTGGCACTCAGACACCGCCGTCGAGAGATCGACCCGGTTTGCATCATTTTCCAAGCAAGGATCGTCATTCCTTCCAACATATTCCAACCCTCCCAACGGCTTGGTTCCTGACACATCCACACTCCATTCGCCCTTGACACGCACGCGACATCCCTCTCTCTCCACAATCCCCCACGACGTCACATCTAGATCACATCTCCGTCTTCGACTCCACCGGAGATCCGTCTGGACTTCACCACCGCAACTTCACCGAACATCAACCACAACAAAGACACCTCAACACCCTCCCACCACCTACGCCTGGCATGTGTGTCGCCAATCTCATCCTCACCAATCAATCCTGCTCCCACCGCTGGTATCAACTCGTGCGTCCATGCGACCCATCCAACGACCTCTCCAATTGCCCAGCGAAATTACGCCTCGAAGGCTGGGAGTCTCGCGTCGACCACTGTCCGTTCTGCTCTACATCCTCAACCTCTGAGCCTCGACCCTCGACTCACCGCCTCTTCGGCACCACCTCATCCGCAAGTTCCATGTCTTCACCCACCGATCCCTTCGCCATGGCATTGCGCCGGACCTCTTCCACACGTCGCGGAAGCATCGCTTCATCTCCCTCGGGCTCCACAACTCCCATGTCACCCATCTCCCGCCAGAGCACGGGCGGAAGTGGCGCTAGTGGATACTTCGCACCTGACGTCGACCGCGGACAACGATCCCGCGACATGAACGACAGGATTCTCATGTACCTCTCTTCGGAACCGCATCAGGTGTTGCCCAGCGGAAAGAAGCATTATCCGACTTATCCCAGTGTCATGGAGAGCGCCGAGGAGAGCGGAGCGGCAACCACTGCGTCTTCGTTCTCGGATGAGAGGAGTGGATTGGGAAAGACGAAAGGGAAGTTGACGAGGGGGTGGAAGCGGATGAGTGCGAGTTTTACGATGAAGAATGTTTGAGAGTGGAGCTGGAATTGTTTACCTGGATCTGCAATTACGGAGGGTTTTTTGAGCCAAGAAGCCCGGAGGAATTTGCTATCAAATCTGACCAGCGACGAAGGAGATGCAACGATCACGAACTGGCGCACCACGGGCGAAACGACGGAGAGGAGGACCTCAAGCCACCGAGAAGTTCATCGACAGGTCGCATCGAGGCCGGACGTGCGGTTCACATGCAAGCAGTGAAATCGGTCTCACAGATATTACGCCACTCACAAGCAAGCGAGGAATCTGGAATCCTGGGGACGGAAGGACAAAGAAAGTCCGGCACCACTTGCTCGAGGTGAAGTGGGAAGAGTATCCCAGAGAGCAATCATTGGCGAGTGAGACTGAAGCGGGTGTGGCAAAGAGACGGTTGGCTGACTTGCTTGCTTCGTCGGAGGCGATTGTCCACTCGATTCCCGTCGAGGAGAGGTCAAATTGCTGGCTGGATTTGCGATCGGGACCAGGGTGCGGAATATCTACGCAAGTACTATTGCAGAAGAGTGCGAGCACGTAAGAGGAGCTCGAAACCGCTACAGGGAGTAGGAGGTTTTCGTAGACAGTTGCTGTGTGTGAATGCATTGTATCTGCCGTTTGAAGATGGTATTGTTTTGGTACTTACAGCCTCAATCCAGTCCTTGCAGACTCCCTTCCTACGAAAAGCAGTTTGACCGTTCAATGTTACATGGTCTAGGTACTACGGATGAATGAGTTGTGTGAAATGTACCGCAGCAGCAACCACAATGCTTAGTCATATATCTCTCCTCGCGGGGCTCCAGCTCCTTCCCATATCAGGGAGTTTCCAGACCCTTGACAGCAGGAGCTCGACCTCGACTTCGACATTCAATCAACCACGACCGACGTACCTCCCCCGCACAAGACCTGCTCCCCCTCGAACGAAAACAAACCATCCAACAATCCCTCCTTGCGACTTCCGATCTGGCGACCCTCCGCCTTCCCGCCCAAGCGGCATTTCTAGCCCCCTAACGTTCCTTCACAATGGCCGCCGCCATCTTCAGCAAAGGCATCGGCAATGCTTCCAAAGACAACACCATGCGCGGCCTCGTCTCCTTCATCGCCGACCTCCGCAATGCCCGCGCTCGGGACCTCGAAGAAAAGCGAATCAACAAGGAACTCGCCAACATCCGGAACAAGTTCAAAGGCGGGTCACTCTCCGGCTACGACAAGAAAAAATACGTTTGCAAATTGTTGTACATCTACATCTTGGGGTGGAATGTCGACTTTGGACACTTGGAAGCGGTGGGCTTGATCAGCGAGAGGAAGTACAGCGAGAAGCAGATTGGATATCTGGCCGTCACGCTGTTCTTGTATGAGGGGCATGAGTTGTTGCATCTGGTGGTCAACTCGATACGGAAAGACCTGGCGGATCCGAATGAGCTGAACAATTGTCTGGCGTTGCATGCGATTGCGAATGTGGGCGGGAAAGAGATGGGCGAGGCGTTGTGTGCGGATGTGCATCGACTATTGATATCGCCCACCAGCAAGCCGTTCGTCAAGAAGAAGGCGGCCCTCACATTGTTGCGGTTATATCGCAAAGTGCCGACGATCGTGCAGCCGGAGTGGGCGGAGCGGATCATCGCCATCATGGACGATCCGGACATGGGGGTCGCGTTGTCGGTGACGAGTCTGGTCATGGCGCTGGCGCAGGACGATCCGGACAGTTATCGGGGGAGTCTGGTCAAAGCCGCGCAGAGGCTGAAGTCGATCATCGTCGATCAGGATTACATGGGGGACTACGTGTACTACAAAGTGCCGTGTCCGTGGTTACAGGTGAAGTTGCTGCGATTGATGCAGTACTTCCCGCCGTCGGAGGATTCCCATGTGCGGGATCTGATGAGGGGGAGTTTGCAGGCGATTTTGGACAATGCGTTGGAGGCGCCGAAGAATGTGCAGCAGAATAATGCGCAGAACGCGGTGTTGTTTGAGGCGATTAATTTGATTATACACCTGGATACGGAGCGGGACTTGATGGTGCAGATTTCGACGAGGTTGGGGAAGTTTATCGGGTCGAGGGAGACGAATGTGAGGTATTTGGGGTTGGAAGCCATGACGCATTTGGCGGTGAGTGCGGAGACGCTGGACCCGATCAAGAAGCATCAGGATATCATTATTGGGTCATTGCGGGATCGAGATATCACGGTCAGGAGGCAAGGGTTGGATCTGCTGTACAGCATGTGCGACCAGACGAATTCGCAGAAGATTGTGCACGAGCTGTTGAAGTTTTTGCAGTCGGCGGACTATGCAATTCGGGAGGAGATGGTGTTGAAGATTGCGATTTTGACGGAAAAGTACGCCACGGATGTCAAGTGGTATGTCGACATTTCCATGCGGCTGATCGCTATGGCGGGCGACCATGTCAGCGATGAGGTGTGGCAGCGCATCATACAGATTGTGACGAACAACGACGAGCTGCAGGTGTACGCGGCGCAGAACATTTTGCAGTACTGCAAGGCGGAGCAGTGTCATGAGACGTTGATCAAGATTGGGAGTTATATCCTGGGAGAGTTTGGGCATCTCATCGCGGACACGAAGGGGTGTAGCCCGATTGAGCAGTTCATCGCGCTGCAGGCGAAGTTTGGGTCCAGTCCGCCGAACACGCGGGCGATGATTCTTTCGGCGTTTGTCAAGTTTGTGAATCTGTTCCCGGAGATTCGACCGCAGTTGCTCGAAACTTTTGAGACGTACACACATTCGCTGGATTCGGAGTTGCAGCAGCGGGCGTGCGAGTATCTTGCTATTGCGAGTATGCCGAATGACGACCTCCTACGGACAATATGCGATGAGATGCCGGCATTTCCGGAACGGACGTCAGCACTGCTGTCTCGACTGGACAAGAAGCAAGGCGCACACGGAGACAAGCGGACATGGGCAATCACAGGCAAAGACTCCATGCCAGGTGGTAGCCGAGACGCAACTCTCAAACGCAACTTCTCCGGCGGCGCCGCTACAATGCTCGACGCGAATGGATTCGCAAACGGCACAAACGGCAACAACGGCGTCAAGACTCCCACTGACGACCTCGCCGGCCTCGACCTCTCCACTCCCTCCAATGTCAACCTCGCCTCCGCCACCCACCTCAGCCCCGACTGGGAACCGGGCTACAACCGTCTCCTCCTCAGACCCGAAGGCATCCTCTACGAAGACGCCCAACTCCAACTCGGCCTGCGATCCGAATACCGCTCCGAAGTCGGCTGCGTGATCCTCTACATTCACAATAAATCTTCCAACCCCATCCACTCCGTCACCACAACTCTGGACAATAACCGCTCGGCTGCAAGCCTCAAATCCGACTTGAAAACTCTCCCCGACACGACCATCCGCCCCGGCGACCAGACGAGCCAAACCATCATCTTCGAAGCGTTGAAACCCTTCGAACACCCTCCCACCTTACGCGTGAGCTACATGGCCGGCTCCCTCCAGGCCTTGACTCTCCAACTCCCCGTCCTCCTACACAAGTACATGGAAACCGCCACCCTCGCATCGGAAGACTTCTTCAAGCGGTGGAAGCAAATCGGCGGCGCACCCCGGGAAGCGCAGAAGATTTTCCGCGGGTGGGGGGATCTGAGTCGGGAGAATACGGGACGGGTATTGGAGGGACTGAGGTGGGGGGTTCTGGAAGGGGTGGATCCGAATGGGAAGAATTTTGTGGCGGCGAGTGTGGTGAAGACGAGGGAGGGGCGGTGTGGGTGTTTGTTGAGGTTGGAGCCGAATGGGGAGACGAGGGTGAGTTTTTGAGGGGAGGGGATGGGAGGGGAGGTTTTTGGGGGTGAAAGGGATGTTTTGCTGACGCTTGTGTTGTTTTGCAGATGTATCGACTTACGATCCGGGCTACGGATGAGGCTGTTCCGCCGATTTTGATGAAGGTGCTGGAGGAGAGGTTGAGTTTGCCGTTTCCGGGCTGAGAGATGGAAAGACGACGCTTTGAGGCGGACGAGCGTCGCTGTTGACCGGCGCTGTCTGGAAGGACGACTGTTTGATGACAGCAGCGATGTCGGAGAGCACTTATTGATACCACTTTCCAGCGGAGAATGCTGGATTTGAACGCAGGCAGAGTTTGGTGTGGGGTGTTCGGAAGGCGCTGCCTGGACGAACGGTCTGAGACAGCAGCCCTGTCGGAGGGCATTATTGATAACCACTTTCCAGCAGCGCAATGCATGGAAGCAAAGGCGAGACAGAGGCTGTGTTGCGGATACAGCAAAGATACTGTTATGATACCCAGCGTGGAGGGCGAAGCGAAGTGAAAGCAGTCGCTGGGCCTGACTCGCGCGATGTTGAAGCGGTCCGGCGACGCGGACGCATTGCGGATCGGTTTTTTTTTTACCTCCTGTCGTGTGCAGGCCAGGAGGTGGACGTGATCGACGTGGAGATGTTGATGTCACGGGTCTTGCTTGAGTCGGTCGTTGGGATCTGGGCTTTGGGCTCCTGCTGCGGAGTGCCATTGAGATATGTATGGTCTTGGAAGGATCTCTTCGCGGTCAGACGACACTTTGGACGACAACAGCGGTATGTAGCATCAATGTCCCATTCCAGGGGAGGAGAACGACAAGTCCTCCCGTCGTTGAGATTCGGTTGTCATGTGAAAATGTCTGCCTGACTTGATGCCTGAAATGCTTCTCCTTCCCCGCGCTTCCGAGCTCTCTCTCTCTCTCTCTCTCTCGTCCCTTCGTCGCCGGGACAGCCCACTCACTTGTGACTTCACCTTCACCAGGATCGACCTGTCTCGTAATAACCACCACGTGTGCTGGTCACAACAATAATAACTTCCATACCTCACCGTCGCTCTCCGGAAATGTAATCCATTCATCCATCCAAACCTTCCGCTGGACTCTGCCCTTCTCTCCTCCGATCAACAACCCCGCCTCTTCCGCCCCGCTCCACCCCGGTCTACCTCGTCTTGTGGACCACACAATCATGTTCACCACCACCACTTCAGCCGGCAAGAAGCGCTCCCGCGTCGACGACGACGAAGCGACCCTCCAATCCTTCACCTCCCCTCTCGAAAAAGTCCGTATCCTCCCCCCTCCTCCTCACCCTCCCTCCCCGCCACATCTAACCCCCTCCTCCACAGCGCTCACGACCGACCGGGAACGCCTCAGGAGCTCCCTCCCCCTGGCTCCACCGCTACCACGACTCCGTCCTCTCAACTCCCACCCTCTCCCGCTCCTCCACCCTCGGCCTCCCCCGCTCCCCTCCCAAGTACGACTCCGACGATGACGAGAATTCCTCGGAAATCTCCGAACCGGGGAGTCCGCAGGACATCTCGATGAGTTCGGGAGATGAAGGTGAAGAAGGTCAACATGACCACGCGGACCATTATTCTCTGCACCCTCCCCGACGAAGCGATGAAGCGACGTTCTCTGCTTCACCACCGGATGGACTTTACCCGACGTCTTCCACGGATGCGAATGGTGCGAATACCCGATCTGATTCCCCGAATCCTTGGCCCAGTAGCAGTCTGCCTCGTTTCCGTCAGACGAATCGTGTTCCCACGCCGATATTTCCCATGCGAACGAAATCCACCACCACTAGCCCGGGAGGGGTGAGAGCACATGTCCGTCAGCGGCATCCGCAGGAAATCAGTCACGCCTCTTCCTCTGAGGACCCTCCCACTAAGAGTACGAATCACCTCTCCGTCCCGAGCCCGATTTTGGAGTCGGCCGACTTCCCCACCCCTCCTCCCTCCGCGGCCGAAGCGGCGGGCAGTCAGTTGAGTCAGCTCAGCGTGAGTGATGTCGACATGCTCGACCCGGGGGTGCCAGTCATCGCGATTGAGCGGGTGGGATCGCCGGAGTTTGCGGGGAGGGTACACGGACTTGCTGCGGGTGGGGAGGGAGGAGGCATTGTGGTGAGGAGGCAGAGGATGAGGAGTGGAGCGTTGAATGGAGGTGAGAGGACAGGTGGGAGGGGTGGGGAGGGATTGAAAGGTTTGGATGGAGATGGTGGTGGAGGAGGGCAAGGTGCGGGTAAGAGAGGGTTCAGTATTGGCTATCGACCGGATTGTGAGAAGTGTCGGGAACGGGTGCCGGGGCATATGAATCATTTTTGGGGCCCGTGAAAAGGATGGGGAGGGATGATAAGAAGGGAGTTTTTGGGTGTGATTTTGGGTTTGACAGAATGGGTTGGTTGGGTTGTACAGCGGACAGACAGACAGCGTTGTTGGGAAGTGGCTTTCATTTCGAGGGAGTTTTAGCGACGATCATTTTTACGACATTGAACGAGACGACATTTGCAACGTTCACCGCATCCCATTCATGATTCAATGACCTGAAGACGGCGACAGACTCCAGAGGGTGGAAGACGTGGTTCGCATTTGAGAGTGGGTAGTCCCTCTCGCCTTGATCGCCCACACCTCAGCAACCCACCGACGTTTGGCCACAATCGAATCACAAACTCCACCCAAAACGCCTTGAATCACAACACTCTCCAACTCCTCCGGCCCATGTCCACCATCTCCAACGCCCTCATCCCGCATCACCATCAAACGAGCTCTACTTCTTCGTAGTAAAGTCCGTCTCCAATCCCTCTCCACCCGCAGCAGCGCTCTCCACACCCTTGCAGTTGCACGAATCTATAACAACCATCAATATCAGTACAGTCCTTGCTCGAGCCCCCCATCTCCAATCTCGGTGGATCGGTGGAGGGGATGAGGATGGGTAGGGAGGAACTCACCACTCGACCTCTTCCCACAAGCACACGCCTCCCCGGCCTTGGGCGGCGTGTTCTCCGTCGCGGCGCGGGAGCAGGTGCACTCTCCGGCGGGTCGTTGATCTATGACATCCAATGTCAGCACACATGTGCTCATGCCCTCATGTCTTCATGTCCTCACGCCTCCCGCGGCAAAGGGATAGGGACGCAGGAGACTTACTGCACGAACACCTCGCACCCTGGAGTTTGTTCTCGGTGAAGGCTTTCTCGCAGTTGCAGTTGAGAGCGGATTGTTTGCCGCAGGAGCAGGTGGCTTCGGCGGCGCAGGCGCAGGGTCCGTTGGAGCGGCCGCAGCAGGTTGAGGGGGTGGTGGAGATGGGAGCGGCGGACATTGTTGTTGTGTTGGTGGTTTGGGTTGTGTTGTGGAAGAGTTCGTGTTGTTGGTGAATGATTGTTTGCTGGACGCTGTTGATGAACAAGAAGCAAGTTGTTTCGATCGAAGTGATTGTTCAAGAACAGAAATCCGCAAGAGCAATCCACGTTCGTTTTATGCCACTTTCCTCGTACAGTTATCAGATGGTAAAGTGGTCATCACCAGCCCGCTGATTGGCTGCCGGACTTCCTCCCGACGGTGAGAAATCCCACTTTTGGATCATGGGTTTGCTGGCTTTATCCAATGATTGCGAGGAGAAAGAGGATGACTTGTTTCATGCGTCGATGGGATTCCATCTGATAATTGTCGTGGTGGATTATTATGGATCATTGGTCGGTGAGAGATGCGTGGTGTGTAATGGAAGCATGTGAAAGTCCAACTTGAGCTACGAGGCCATCAAGGTGTGGAGTGCAAGTGAATGTCGATCAACATCTGTCTGCTGCGTTCAAGACTCTATCATAAGGAAAGATGGTGCTGCGCCGCTTGTTGGACTCTCTTTTCTGTTCTATTTATGCAAAGGATCAAAGTCGAGAATCAAGATCAGAGCGAGATTTTTCAGAACGTTGTCACTGGGAAACCGTGGGCGCTGACGACGGTACAGCACTCGTTCTTGCATTCCATTTGACATCATTTCTCAAATTCTCAAATTCTCGGTGCTCAACTCAATTCTCAATCCTCAAAAGCCACGAAAGCAACCATCTCGCAGTTCAAATCCGAAAGTCCCATTTCAAAGGTCTCGTTCAAGTCCCATTGCAAGTCGCATCGACGCCGTCCGAGTTGATGTGGCACCCGACCGGAGACCTGCATGGCGCGTTCTACAAGACGGACATCCCAAAGTCAGCGGTGGGACTCGGACCTCGCAAAGGGATTTTTGAGTTGGGCGCTTCCACGTACCTTGTTGCAGGGGCGTTGAGTGCCGTAGTCGTCGGTGCCCTCGTCGCCATTGCAGGTGCCGTAGACGTATGCGTCATAGGGCATCGAGCAGCTCTGCGAGAGTCTCTGTTAGTTCAAGCCAAAGTGACGCCAGGCACGTCGGGAGGGGAGAGGGAAAAAACCGACAAAGGAAGCGAGCGCGACGGAGGAAAGCATAGAGAGGAAGAGGGCGGACTTGAAGAGCTGCATGGTGTTTTTGTTGCTTTGTCGGCGGATTTATCTGATGTTTTGCGATCTTTTGTTGTGGGAATGGAATGGGGAACGAATCGAAAGGGCGACGTAGGAGAGATTTATATAGGTAATCCTCTCTTTTCCGCAGACAGGAAATCGTGGCCGGCGCTTTGATGATTGCTCAAACACCGACGCTACCGGAGCCAGGAATACCTCGCGGATTTGTTCATGGCTATCCTGTCATCAGGATATTGGTTGGGCTGTCGACCATGCAGCACCAATCCTGGATGCTCATGGACCGCTGAACCGTGGGTTCCCGGTCAAGAACAAAAAATTGTCAACATATCGGGCGGTCATTCCAGTGACTACTTACTGTCAATGCCAATCATTTGCTGGGATGTGTTGATGTCCTGGGAGAGATGTGGTGTGACGAAGGATGTATGCGGCCGAGGCCATCAAGGTGCGGATCGACCAACAACCGCGCACTGCACTGCGATCCGGACCGCTTTCCTGTTCTGTCTCCATTCTTTCAGATCTCCATGTCTCTCATCAAGTCCCCTACAACTCCACCGGATACTGCGTCGTCTCAATCTTCTCCGGAAACACCAACCCATTCTGCCTCCTCACCTCATCCATGACTCTCATAATCGTCAAACTCTCCTCCAAACTCTCATACCTTCCCTCTTTCCTCCCCTCCCGAATCGCATACGCACACTCGTCCGCCTCCCAGAACATGCCCTGCCCCTCACCTTCTTCCTGCCATTGCCCTCCGAAACCGTTCTTCCATCCACTTCCCTTGCCGGGACCTGGGATCGGGAATTCTTTCTCCTCAACGGTACCGTCGGAGAGGATGAGCCGTGTTTTTGTGGGGCGGAATGCGGGGTGGAAGATTTGGATCTCGCCTTTGTCGCCTTGCACGCGGATGGAGGGTGTGCTGTCTACGTTTGATGAGGTCCTGAAGCCTGTGGTTGCCACGCCGTGAGCTGCCGGAAGACCTTCTCGCGGGAATGTCAAGAGCATAAGTGTCTGCTCGTCTGCACCGGTTTTGTACTTTTCCATACTGCTCACCACCGTTGGAGGCGTGGGTTTCGACTGCGTGAGGTATAATGTTTGGAAGACCCACGTCAAAGCGTAGATTCCCAGGTCGAGTAGGGCGCCGCCTGCGAGGTGAGGATTGACCATGCGGTGGGAGTCGGCGAAGGTGGACTCAGGTGGGGCGCCAATCGAGAGGTCGGCGGTCGTGCGGTGTACGGTACCGATCTTGCCAGAGGTGATGATGTCGCGGACGTAGATGGAGAGGGGAAAGTAGCGGGTCCAGACCTGGGAAAGCGATATATCAGCATAAGTTTTGCAGCGAAGTGCCAAGTATACTCACAGCCTCCATCAAGAACAACTTCTTCTCCTTCGCAATCGTAATCAACACCTCCAACTGCTTCGCATTCGTCGTGAAAGCCTTCTCACACAACACATTCCTACCCGCCTCCAACGCCAACCGACAATTCTGGTAGTGATGCGAGTGCGGCGTCGCGATGTATATGCAATCGACGTTCGGGTCGTTGACCAGCTCTTTGTAGCTGGCATAGGCTTTTGCTGAGTCCGGGGCGCGGACTTCTTTGAGAAACTCTTGAGCTCGGTCGGCGGAGGAGGAGGATGCGGCTGCTACTACGACGTGCGAGATGTCGTTCACGCCCCGGGTGGAGGGTGATGGGTAGAGGTCGCGGGCGAAGGTCTCGGCGATGCCGCCGGTTGCGAGGATGCCCCATTTCAAAGGCTCGAATTTGGACATTGTCAAGCTTGCTGAGGAGGGGATTGAGGGCGGAGAGAGTGTGTCGTTAATGATGATGAAGAAGATCAAGAGGAGGGGAAATGTGACAGTGAGAGTGAGATGAGCGATGGCCTACCTTTAGGCTGATCTGATGTCCCGCGTGCATCCTGAGGATGTTCTCGACCGGCAACGTCATCAGCAATATCTCAATGGAGGGGCTATTCGATCATCCTGGTGGGGCGTCTCATGCGGTTGATGCTGCGTATGCCGTCTCGGACAGGAGCCGACGAACTCGTCAGGAAGACAGCTGCCATTCGCAATCGTAAAAGACCGAGGTGTAAGACATGGTCTGGTTGTTTCATATCGGAGAAAAAGATGTTGGAAAGAAGGAATGGTCTCTGACACTTCTGATTCGCCCGTCTTTCCTCTACGCTAGCTGAGGCGCCAGGTTGGTCTCGAATGTAGGCGATCGACAAGCTGCCGGTCTGGTTGCTTTTGATTCGCATGATTCAGAGGAAAAGTCGCGTTCGTCGTTCGTTGTACGCTTGGCCGCAGTACTATCATTGAGGCAGGGCATGGAAATGACTCGACTTGAGAGAGGGAGATCAACAGGACGAAAGTGCAAAATCTGGCTGGGGTTCAGCATAATGCTTTATTTGCATGGTATCGTATAGATCTGTATTAGACATGATCGACGAGGGACTCCTCGTTCTGAACACCTCCAAGACCTTATCAAACCTCAATCTTCGCATGCCTGAAATACTTCATCCCAATCCACGCCACCGTAATCCACACCCAGCTCACCACTCCCGTCAACACGATCAACGCCGGATAGTATCCCACAATAGGCAATGTAGGATCGTCCTCCAACTCCGGCGGAGCGTACGGCGTCTCGCCCACATCCCAGGCCCAACTCCATATCTCCAGACAGCTGCCCATACCAACGGCGAATGTGATCCACGTCACGATCAGGATGACCCAGCCCCAGTACTCGGTCTCAGTGTAGTCGTGTGGTTGTTCTGAGTCGGGTGCAAACGAGGCATTGGTAATGGAGTGGGACAGAGGGGAATTCTTGCGGTGCTTCTTGGACGAGAGGCTGCGTGTGAGAGCCGAAGAGAGCTCGGCGGCGGATGGGATTGGAAAGTAGGATGTCGCAGCAGAGGAGAGGGGTTTTGATAAAAATGAAGCGGGCGAATGCCGACCGTCGAATGTGAGCATGTCGTCGTCGTCGGTGGTCGAGGCGTAGCTGGGGCCTCGAGAGTGGGTTTCAATCGGCGAGTCGAGACCTTTCGTGGCTACGCTCAAGCCGCCGGGATTGCTGGTAGGAGCGGCTTCATGGGTACGGTGTTCTGTGAGGAGAGCGAGGCGGGTAGAGGCCACGGCTGGGGAGTCTCGAGACCAGCCCACATCACTACCGCTGCTGCTAGCGGCTGGAACCTTTTCGTAGCTGAATCCGCTGTGAAGGCTGCTCGTTGCTTCATGGTCATCATCGTCGTCGTCATCATCGTCAGGAACGGCAGCTGTCTGAGTGATGGCATCCGCAGTGGGGACCTGAGGCTGGATGTGTTTCGTGGAAGAGCTTCGCGAGAGAAGACTATTCCTCCGCTCTCTCCCTTCAGCTGCCAGCTTCCGCCCTCCCAATAGCGCTGTCTTCCGTAATGATCCCTTGCGCTTCCTCGTTGTCGGCGACTTCAACACCGCAGCCATGGCACTCTCGCCCTTCTCAGGCGATATGGGTGAATGCTCCGGAGCGTCATCGTCAATGCTCTTACTGCTCTTGTGACTCTTCGGACTCTGCAGACCATTCTCCTTCTCCTTGTCGCCTTTTGTCTCACTGCTGTTCCTCAAGAAATTGAACCTGCCCAGTATGCTCCCACTCCCGGAACGCTTGTGCGGGGTCGGTTTCGTCGGCGGGCTGACATCCGTCGTCGATAAAAGGGGAAGCCTCATCGCGTCGCTCGCCGATTGTATGGGAACATTCTGATCGTTGTCGACTTCATCCTTCTGGTCCACGTCGGGTCGGGGACCGGAGAGCGTATTACGGCGGGATTCGCTGCTGCCGCCAGCGGACTCCATCTCGACTGCCTGAAGGTTCCATTGACTACCTCATTGAGATGGTCCTCGTCAACTGAGTGTGATGCAAGAGTTCGAGATTGTCTGACGTGAGTTGTGAGGATCAAAGAGAGTTGAACGTCCCCCCACGTCACATCCAAATCCGTCGCCAAACCTTGGATACGATAGACCCCTGGTCTACCACGACAAAGAGTGATCGGGTACCTGCATAACATCCACACTCCCTTGTCTCTTGTCTCTTCATCCTATAGCTAGACGTCGCCTCGATGCATATCAGCACATTCGCTACAGTTTACCAGTGAGCCGGTCTCACTCTTCCATCGACCGGCAAATGGCCTCACATCTACCCATACCGCTGCCACCACGAACGCCGACACCACCGACACCTATACCAGACGAGCACAACTTTGCACTGGGCCCGGACCACGACCACGAAAAAAGCAATTCGCGGGATCTCTCGCCACAACGATACACACACCACAGCAATGGCTCTCAGTCAGGGATCGGCATATCCGTCGATTCCGCTCCCTACACCGGACAGCAAGATGTTTCAACCTTGCTATCTCCCCCATGGAGCGCGACGTTCAGCGCGAATGGCGGACTCACTCCTCAACGCACACCGATGACAGCCAGCACGGATGGAGGCTTCAGCACGATCGACTCCAGCGCGGGCGCCGGAGAAAGAAGAGCATCAGTGACCGTGACGAATCCATTCAACTTTCAGACCGTACAATATGAGCGCGACAGTAATGCGGGCAAGAATGAGCTAATGGGCAAGCGAAGGGGACACAAGTACAGACACTCATCCATCCATGCGGTGCATATGGACCAGATCTTCAAGTCGCCTCAAATCCAGCGGACACCTTTGAGCGTGCCTGCATCATTGCCTCTTCCTACAAGAAGAGAGCTATGGCTGAGCATGACTAGGCATCAGACTGCACGGCTGGCTTGGTGTGCTGCTCACTTCGCCATTGCAGCTTACGTGCAATACTCTGGAGCTGGTTCCCTTGCCATGACCGCCTTGTCACGACTATTACTGTTCGACGCTTCCGGCGCAACGGTCTGCGTAGTGGTGGATGTAATGTGCAACTTCGAAGTCTGGAAACGTTCCTCGATCAAACATCCCTTCGGTCTGGAACGAGCCGACGTGCTAGCAGGATTCGGAATGGCGGTTTTCATCGCTTTCATGGGCCTGGATGTCATTTCGCACGGCATACAACACGCACTGGAGAACGTTGGAAACCACGAAGCTCACTCTCCGCACGCTCACGAACGTGTCACGATGGGCCACGTCGACATCGCTAGCATGCTCAGCATTGTCTCAACACTCGTCTCCGCTCTACTCTTGAAGAACCACGCCCGCATCGGTCGAGCCATGCGTTTCGAGCTGCTCGCCGGATGGGGTCGAATCCTCGGCAACCCCTCCCACTTCCTCACATTATCTTGCTCGGTCCTTTTACTACTCCTCCCATTCCTACCCACCATCTCCTACAGCATCTTCGACAAACTCCTCGCCTTCACAATCGCCTCATTCATGATCCTCCTTGGCGCTCGACTCGGCACAAGTCTTGCGAGTATGCTCCTGATGAGCTTCAACGCCACCTCCTCCGCCGAAAGAGACGGTCTCAAAGGCATCGTCGAAGCGATTGCAAACGCAGATCCGGCGGTCAGTCGGGTAGACGAAGCGAGGTTTTGGCAGGTACATTATGGACTATGCATGGCGAACTTGAAGTTGAGGTATCGGAGTTCGAAGGGCGGATATGGCATGGTTGGGGATGACTTGGTGAGGATACGAAGGAAGGTCGGAGAGGTGGTAAGAAAGCGATTGGGAGGAGGTAGGTGGGATGTCAGTGTGCAATTGGCGGTTGAGAGGGATTGAGGGATGCTTGACCTTGGATTTTGGTGTCTGGATGTACTATTGCATTGTGTGCCAGCGAGCGCGGCGTTGGATGTGTATCTTTTGCAGGGATTTACTCGGGGTGGAGCATGTACATTCTTGTGGGGGATGGCGACGGGAAGAGACGGCATGCATCGGAGAGGTGGGGTCTGTTCTCTGTAGGTCTCAAGGTCGCATCGTCGCGCTGCTTCTCCATCAAGACACGATGCTCTCAGCCTCCTTATCCATAATTCAACACGCGACTCTCACGCGGCGCCGAGCCGCATTCTCGCCATGCAGCTCGGCGAAAGCGCGATGACGATGCCGGCTTTCCGACTTCACCTCTTCCGTCTTCTCATTCTTTCGACAACGTTTTGCTGCACCTCGTTGATTCCATTATTACACCTCCGGCAAGACATGCGAGGAACCTTGATCCTCACTTCCTTGTTGCCTTCCTCTCGCGCAGGCCGCCAGCTACCTTAATCCGCCAGGTAGCGGATTCGTTTCCCCTTCAACGAGGGATTTCGCGGCCAAGAAGACGAATGCTTAGGGAGGAACATGGGGATCCACCGAAGTCAGGTTTTGGAGAATCTTGGACGTGGCTTTCAACATTGGCATATGACATTGATAATGCGGACCCGGGTTGATGACGCCTGCCTTCGGTCTGCCCGTCAAGCAAAATCGATATTCGCGGCGACGGCTGCACGAGGACGTCCATACAACTGCGAACGGTCGCCATAGGCATCACGGGAAGCCAATTGGGCTACCCGACGTTTCTGATGCGCTGAATATCTGCTGACAATCGCTCGCATTCACAAATAGACCGAATCAGCCCGGACAGGATCGTAAAGACGGAACCCTTCGCCTTATCCGCAGCCAAGTCCAAGAGTCTGAGCATCATTCCCACCACCGCTCCGAGAACTCTTTCTATTAGCGAGTACCACGGTCCATGTTGTGCCGAGTCTTGACCGACTGGGCTTGCATTGTTACCTTCTCATCAACTACCATTGAGCTTCAATACTCCACACACATTCTACACTTCAAAACGAGGAATACCCCGCAAGCCAATACAAGACCAAATGCCGCTTCTCGGCGCCACCGCTGGTGTTCGCCATGGACTATCACGCCATTTGAAGATCCACTGAGTCCTCGACACGAGTTGCATCAGAAGACGAGTCCGACATCTCCACAAACCAAGTCTTCCCCACGGGACACGAACTCCACCAGCGTATAGTTACGGGCAGATCGCCGGATGCGTGGACCGACGTAGTATCGCAGCAAGAGACGTATAAAGCACACCTCGATCGATCGTCCGACACAAGTTTCGCCTTTCTTCTCCCTCTCTTCCTCCCTCTCACACTCTCCCCTCATCCTTCCTCCTCCTCCCCTCACCCTTTGCCCACCATGGCCGTCTACGACAACGACACTCCCTCCGACAAATCAGTCCCGGAGAAGAACGCCTCTGGCGTCGACCACTTTGACCACACCAATGTGCCATACATCGATCCGGACAAGCCTATCACACCTGAACTCCTCGCTGCGGTCCCGGGAGGCGTCAAAGCTTCCGAGCTCTTCGAAGACGCCGCTCCCATCCTCGCTCTCAACCTTCCGGATTGGCGTGCAACGGAGAAGAAGCTTGTAAAGAGACTGGATATGACACTACTCCCGCTGCTGTGGCTGCTCTACTGGAACAATTACCTTGATAGGACGAATCTCGTACGTACCATTGGGTCGTCGTGCATATATTATCGCGCTGGCCATGATGAGGGAAATCAAGAACGCTATTGTCTGACACCTTTGACAATAGGCACAAGCCCAACTCGCGGACCCCTCGATGGGAGAATCTCTAAAGTTCGAGTCGGGCGGAGAAGACTACAACACCGCAGTGTCGTTGTTGACAGTCGGCTACATGATCATGCAGCTGCCTTCGAACATGCTTCTGACCCGTAAGAGAGTTGGACCATGGATGAAGATATTTGTTTCTGACGTCAAATTACCTACAGGCGTCCGACCAGGAATCTACCTCCCAGCAACCGCAATAATCTGGTCCGCCGTCTCCGCCTGCACCGCCGCAGTCCCAGACGTGCGAACTCTCTGGGGCGTTCGATTCCTCCTCGGCATGACTGAAGCGCCTCTCTTCCCCGGTGCAGTCTACCTCCTTTCCTGCTGGTACACCCGCAAAGAGATCGCTCTTCGCATTGCAATTCTCTATTCTGGTCTAGTCCTCGCGCAAGCCATGTCTGGCATCCTCGCCGCTGGGATCTTCAATGGTATGGAGGGTGTCGCCGGTATCATGGGCTGGCAGTGGCTGTTCATCATTGAGGCACTGATGAGTACTGTTTGCGGCATTGCTGCGCTTTTTCTTCTGCCTGATTACCCTGAGTCAAAGACTGGATCGCAGAAGTGGACCATGGACGAGGACTGTCGCAGGTTGGCGGTTGCGAGAATTGAAGCGGACAGAGTCACTGGCTCGACGGGCAGTGGAAGAGTCTGGGATGGTATCAAGCTCGTATTGACGGATCCCAAGATGTACTTGTTTGTGAGTCGGCGTTTTCGTCTTGCTTTCGACTGGATCTACGACTGACTCTGCTACAGATGTTCTTGAACCTGACCATGACTGCGAGTTATGGATTCAACTTCTTCTTCCCCATCCTTATGCAAGGCCTCGGGATCGGCAACAGGTAAAGCGCTTCATTCCATCAACAAAGAACACCCCTGACTCCTCTCCCACAGAATCGTCTCCCTCCTCCTCACCTCCCCACCTTACTTCCTCGGCGCAGCCGTCTCCTTCGCCATCGCCCGGAACTCAGACCGAATCCGTGAACGCGGCTACCACATCGTCGGCGGCCTCACCGCCTCGATGATCGGCTTCATCGTCACCGTCGCGACGCCCAACACAGCCGCCCGCTACGCCGCTTCCTTCCTCTACGCGCCCGGATCCTTCTCTGCGAACGCTCTTGTCTACTCCTGGGCGGTCTCCAGCGCTGGGCATACTCCCGAAAAACGCGCCGCGGCGGGTGCGATCGTGAATATTGTGGGACATGTCGGGAACATTATCTCGCCGTATTTCTTCCGCGATGATACGAGGCCGGAATATCCGTTGGCGTGGATTTTGATGTTGGTGTTTGGCGCGCTGGCTATGGGGCTGGCGTTGTCGACCAAGTTTTTCTTGAAGTCTGAGAATAGGAGGATCAAGAGGGGGACGGATGATAGTGGGGCGGTGTATAATCCTTATACCACGTAGAGGAGTCCAGATCGACATGGTGTTGATTGTCGCCATATCCAGTTCAATCGAGGCATCGAATTGCCATTCGAATGACAGCTTCATTCATCCAACGGCTTCCTCCCACTTTGCGCTCCATGCCGTGAAAGCGTCTTCCTTGCCTTCCCAGTCGAGTTTGACGATCTTGCTGACTGCTTTGGCCTCCCTCACGCACTTCTCCAATCCTTCTTTCACGCCGTCCTCGTCCAAGTCGTAGAATAGTCCAGCCAGATCATCAACATCATTCTGCACCACCTCCAACTGCTCCAACACTCGATCCAACCCTCCCACCTTCTCCCCACCAAAAGTCTTCAACCTCCTCTTCCCCACCGCCGTGAACAACAACACAACCTTCTTCAACCTCCCCTCCGCCTTCTCCACCAACTCCCTCAACTCAACCCGATCCGCCGGCAGACTATTCGCCGCATTGAACATCTCCTCCAAACTCTCCGCGTCCCCATCAACACCTTCATCCCCACTATCCAGTAACGCGTCATCGTGCCCCTCACTCTCCAAATCCGTACCCTCCTTCCACTCCTTCAACTCCTCAATCGCATCACTAATCGCATCTCGATACTGCTCCGCTTTCTTCACCGCCAACCCCGCGATGCCCATATTCTCCAACTCTACCAGCGCATCGCAGCTTTCCCACAGCACGCCCGTCGAACTGAGACTATCCCTCCTGGATCCGCCCGGCGCATTTCCCTCTGCAATCGAACGTAGTTCTTGCAAGAGATTTTCCACTTCGCGGAAAACCCTCAATACCCTCGCATTGACCTCTTTTCCCATCAGTTTTCCCCACGTCTTCTCCTCTGTACTGCAAATTTGTGCTCCGCTCATGAGAGCTGGGAGGCAAGTCGTGGATAAGTCCTGGAGTACTGTGGTGATGGCTGTGGGAGTGAAGGGTTTGTTGATTGCGAGGAGGGAGACTTTCGTCGTGTGGGCCTTGAGCAGAGTGGCGGCATCGCGGAGGAGGTGGAGCGGGTTTGGGGCGTCAGGGATCGTGGTGGAGTTGGAGGCGCTGCGGAGGGTTGTGGTGAATTGTCGGAGGAGGGATTGGGTGGAGGTTATGAGTTCGGTCAAGGCGGTGACCTCTGCGGGTTTAGGCGCCATCGTTGCGATCGGTATATTGATGTCGTCGTTGTTGTTGAACTGAGGTGTTGCTCCAGAACTTTTTGTTCGGCATCTGAAGTCAGTCAAGCGTCTTGGCGAGCGAGGGTCCTCGACCTCTCTTTCACATGCCAACAAGAAACACAACCCTAAACTCTACATCAACACCTCCATCCCATGGCGAGACCAAAAGCAACGGCGGCGGCGCCATCCCAACCCGCCGACCGCATCACCCCTCAAACCCTCATCTTCGACAACGGCGCCCACACCATCAAAGCCGGCTTCTCCAACCCCTCCACCCCTCCAACCCCCTCATCCTGCCATGTAATCCCGAACTGCATCGCTCGCTCCAACCGCGATCGACTGACCTACGTCGGCGCCGACTTGGACACCTGCGCCGACTTTGGAGAACTTCACATCCGACGACCGGTCGAGAAAGGCTACGTCGTAAATTGGGAAGGTCAGAAAGCGATCTGGGAACGAACGATTTTCAACTCCAAGTCTCCCGTGCAATGCGATCCGAGTCAGACGAATTTGATCCTCACAGAATCACCCAATGCGCCTACGGCCTTGCAGAGGAATGCGGATGAGATGGTGTTTGAGGAATTTGGATTTGCTTCGCTATGGAGGGTGGCTGCGCCGGTTTTGACGGCTTATTCGCCTTCTCCGTTTTCTAATGCAGCCTCGCCGGATGCTGGGACTCCGCTTGAGGCTGTGCTTGCTGTTGATGCTGGGCACTCACATACTACTGTGACTCCACTTTACCATGGACGACCACTTCACGCTGCGTGTCGGAGACTCGAAGTTGGAGGGAAGCTACTTACGAACCACCTTCAGAATCAACTCAGTCGAACGATGGATATGCATCGCGAAGACTGGATATCTCAGGAGATCAAAGAAGACGTGTGCTTTGTAGCCTCGGACTCAACCAACTTCTCCGATCTGCTCGAACGAGTGTGGAAAGGCGGAAGGAATGATCCTCGCGAGATCGATGTTAGTGTAGTGGTGGACTATGTTCTGCCAGACTATGAAGTTCTCAAGCGAGGTTTCACTCGACAGCACGATCCGAGTAAGAGCGCCCGACTGAGACGACTGGGTATTGGAGGCGCGAGCGAGATGGTTCTGCCCATCGGTAGCGAGCGTTTTGCGGTGCCAGAGGTGTTGTTCACGCCGAGTGATATCGGAATGCAGCAGGAAGGTATCGCGAGTACCGTGATGCAGAGTCTCGCAGCATTGCCGAAAGGGTTGTGGCAGGGCTTCTTAGCGAACGTGGTGATAGAGGGAGGAACCAGCTGCTTGAAGGGCTTCCCGGAAAGACTCGAGAGTGATCTGAGGAAGCTGGTGGATGAGAAATATGTCGTTAGAGTGGCGAGAGCGGAAGACCCAGTCAAGAATGTGTGGTTGGGTGGTGCGCGGTTGGCACAGAACGAGGACTTGTTGAGATTGTTGGTCGTGACCAAGGCGGAATATCTCGAACATGGTGATCTCTGGACGAGGAGGAAGTTCGCTGGCAAGGTCGGTCGCTGAAGTTGAGATCTTCAACTTGGCACCTCCTCCACGATTGCCGCGTCGTTGCTCTCCGCAGACGCAAGCATCACCTCCCTTGCCAATTCAGCAAATTTCTGTTGATTGGTCGGACAATCCTTGCCGAGTGCTCGCAGCAACTTTACACCTTCCTGCTTGACGCTTGGCAACTCATGTCGGATCAGACGCTCCAATACGGAAAGAGAAGAATCAGCACCTCCGATGATCTCCCTCACACGGACTGACGGTCGCGTGAGTTGAATGAGCAGTCCGGCCGCCGAGTGTACCACCATGGCGTCTTCCTTGCTGTTGCCTGCCGCCAGTATCCCCGCCATGGCGGGCCGGTGGAGCGCAAGCTCATCGCGCTCGACTAAATGTCCGAAGTGCTCCGCGGGTAGTGCCCAGAGGAGATTTCCCAGAGCTTGGAAGTTAGCCGTGAGCAACAGTCCATTCGGATCTTTTCTCTGCTCACGTCCATCATCACTCCGGATAAATCTGATGAAAAGCCCTTCACACTCTACTCTTTCGAGAGTATAAATCGTCTTGAAAGCAGGTAGTGCAGCGATGTCAGATAGAATCCAGACGAAACTCGTGCTCAACGCGAGGAGAACCTTCAAATCATCCGCTGCCTCTTCGTCGGATGGATCCAGTTTTGATGCTTTGAACTGCTGGCGCCGCAGGATGTCCAAGACATGGCCCACGTGTCCCTTCGCAATGATGTGCTCCTGTTCCCTTGGGTCGCGGAGAAATGCCAGCACTGTCTCCGAAAGCGAGGCGAAGGTTTCGAGATTCACATGCCTTGAATGTAGATCTGGAAGGAATATCAGGTTTACTAGGTCGTTGTCTGACAGAAGCTCATCCGACTGAGTCCCCGCGGTGGCCTTCATTCCTGCGACCATGAACAAGACATCCATTGCAAATGAGATATCTACTGCGTGGACTTCCTTCTCGTCGGCATCGTTTGGACGTCTGACTGCGTCTTTGCTAGCCAGGAAGTTGATCAGCGGAACGTGCAGTCTCTCCTCGAAGCATTTCTTTTGGGACGGCTCATGGTCCGAGCAAATGTTGAACAGTACTTTCGAAGTCAATACTGAGAGCTGGAAGTCTGCAACGGCAAGACACTGAGCAGCCCAGGAGAATCCAGAAGCAGTGATGATGTCCCGTGCCGGCGTATTGTCGGCGCAAGCGTTCGCGATACAACGTAGAGCAAGGACGCTTGTGTCGCGATTGGTGTGGAGATGGAGTTCAACGGTGTTCACGAGACCCTTCAAGGTCTCCGGGGTAGCTAGACGCTGGCGCGTAGCACTGGATTGTCTGCTGTCGATCACGAGTATTGCGAGGCTCGTAGTATCCTGATCGTTGTATACAGAGTTGGCCGAGAGCTGTGATAGAGCTCTCTGGACGTCGGTCTGGTTGACCTGGACGTCGGCTTGGTCGATTTCGATGTCGGAAGCAGACATTGTCGCGTAACGACTGCAACAATCGATTGCCGACACACTGCGATCGTCGTGATCTGGGTGAAAGATCTCGTGGTAGATCTAGCGCATTTAGAACGAGTTCATCAGTGTTTGTTGAGCGGGTGGTCTAGTAGGCGATGTTGCGAAGTTATCGTCGTGATGCCCCAGTGAGCAGGGCGTGATATGCACTTCTTGTCGCTGAGTCTTGTGATGTTCGTAGACGAGCAGAACAACCGTTCCGGGAAGATATGCGGTTAAGACTAAAGTATTGGTCTCTGTTGTGTGTGAAGTCTGCTTGGTGTTGTTTTCGAAAGGTCTCGCAGCTTCACTACTGTATAGTCGTGAGAGATAGCAGGCTCAAAGTACAAGACGAGAAGGGAGGAAGGCGATGTCATGTCAACGACAGTAGTCCGACTGGGAAAGCACATATTGAAGTCCATTGAATACCTTGGACCGGCTGAACATCGGCAGAAACCCTGATTCTCGACCACGTCTCCCTGAAAGTAACCTCGCGCGTCTCTCGACATTCACTTACTCCGACCTCACAATATTCCCGACCGACTGTACACTCCTTTACATCGATCGTCACCGCCAAAATGACACGCGCCGCACAAACACTCTCCATGGGCCTTCTGGTCGCATCCGTACATCCTCACCGATCCTCCAACTCAACCAATACATGCTGACCCTGTCCCGTCTTACAGATCTACACAGTCTGCGTCCTCGGCCTCGTACCCTTCCCATCTCTCATCCAAGAGGAGATAATACCCGTCGTACGCGATCACCTGAAAGCCCTCCAGATCATTGGACAGATCCACTAACAGGCGATTTCGAAGCTCCCCATCTGGGCATTGATCTCCTTCGGCGCATACCTCCTCGGGAAACTGGGCTGGGGCGTTCTCACTTTCAACGATGTTCCCGAGGCGCACGACGAGTTGATGAAGGAGATTGAGACGGCGAGGAAGGATCTGAAGGCGAAGGGTGTTAGTGTGGATTAAGAGGAGAAAAGACGGCAACGCGGTGGTTCATGAATCGGAGGAGGCATATGCAATGCAGATAAAATTGAAGAACGGACATGACAGCACGACTTGACTGCGTGCGATCGTGAATGCTGGCGAAAGTGGAGCTGGTGCTGCTTGGAACGGGTCCAGGCACGATACACTCCGACCAGCGAATTTGTCTTTCACAGCATGAAGACCGCGGCGAAGAGATCATCACAGGCGCCGAAATCAGCCAGTATGCGATCATTGTGCCAGAGATCGCATCGACTCGGACTTCACCAAGCAGCAGTACATCCCATCGCTCTCTCAAAGCTTATTCGGAAACAAAGGCGCCTCCCTTCCTCCCCTAAACCGTTCCAACATCTCCTTCCCCATCCAAACCCCTCTACTCTTCGCAATCCCGCCCTCCAACTCCTGACACCGATTCGCCTGCACCAACACCCCCTTCCCATTCGCCTTCGCACCCTCCCCCATCAGATTCCCCACCACCAATCCAATCGTCTCCGCAGAATTAATCGGCACCCCTCGTCCATCCATTTCCTTCCCCCACTCCTCCAAACTCTGCCCTTCCCTTCTCCCCAGAATAATCGGCGTGAGCGTAATCCCCGGCGCGATGATACTAATCGCGATGCCAACTTTCGCACAGTCCCCTTTCAGAGCGCGAAGGTAGCCGACGACTCCATGTTTCGCGGCGGAATACAGCGGTGCGCCGGCGGATGCGAGGTACCCTGCCAACGAAGCCGTCATGACAATACTCCCACCCTTCCCTTTCCCCGACCCCTTCTTCGAGCCCGAGGTGGAGTCGTTCCGAAGATGATACATCGCCAGCTTCAACGTATCCCCCACCGCCCTTATATCAACATCAATCGTAATGCGATTCGGTTCCGCCAATTCCCCACTCTCATCCAGCGTATCCGTGAAAATCTGCTCGCCCACCTCCGCGACGCCCGCGTTGACGTAAACCCCATCGAGACCGCCGAATCTGGTGGCGGCGGCCGCGAAAGCAGAGCGTTGAGATTTCCAAGAGAGGATGTCGCAGGGGATGTAGAGGAAACGGGGGGAGGAAGTGAGAGACGTGATGGCGGGAGGGGAAGGGGATTTGTCGAGGACGACGATGTTGTTGGAGGAGGAGTGGAGGTGGAGAGCTGTGGCTAGGCCGATGCCGCTGGGAGAGAGGAAGAGGTGAGTATTGTGCTTGGCTACCTTACTGTTTTGCTTTTGTGTTTCTTGGATCGTTGGGGAAGGATGGCTTACCTTGCTCCGCCTGTGATGAGGATTGTCTTGCCGCGAGGAGGGTTGGCTGTTTCGGGCGTGAGGGAATAGGGATCTGATGCCATGTTGCTAAAAAGGTCGGATTTCTTGCGTGGACAAGTTGAATAGATCAGTGCTGTTGCTTTACAATTGTCTTTGTCTTTGTACGTTTGAAGAGTACGGGTCGTTGGTAGCTACATCGGTAAAAGCGAAGCTCATAGTTCTATTGGAGAGGGGTTTGCTTCGAGTCGTAGCCTCGGCTTGGTTGGAACATCCTTGAAAATGAACGAGCTCACAGCAGCTTCATTGGAAATGTATTCATGACCGATGCAGAGAAGACAGAATGTGTCAACGATTATCAAGATGGGAAGGCATGTAACAGAGACAATGTAAAGTGAACAATGATATCTACACTAACATACTCCCATCCTTAAGCAACGCCCGACCGTTCAGACACAACAAACATACTCTAACACTCTTTCCCTCCATCTATCACACATCCATCTATTGCTCTCCTTCACCTCTCCCTTCACGATGAAGGAACAGCCATACTGCCCGCCCTCGGCCTCTGCAACCCCGGCTCATCACTCTCATACTTCTCCCAGTTCTCCAAGATATTCCCAATCCTCGGAGACTTCGTCAACCGATACACATCCTCAAAGTACTCCCTCGTCAACTCAAACGGCTTGGCCGTGACGTTGGGGATGTACTTTCCAATCAGCTTGCTCGGATCGATGGAAGTCTTGTGGATCTTCTTGAGCAAGAAGCTGCGGAAGGGTTTGACGCCTGATCGGAGGAAAGTGCTGTGGAAGGGAACGTCGATGCCCTTGAGTGGAATGGTGGCGAAGCCGCGCTGGAGGTCGAGGGGTTTGGGCTTTTGCTCCGTCTGCTTGGCGCACTCGTGGATGATCTCGGTCAAGTGGGATTTCACGTCCTCGAGGGACATGGTTTGCATGAGGTTCTGGATGTCGACTTTTTGCGCTTTGAGGTAGTTAGTCACACCGGTTAGGGTGTCCAACGCGCGGAGGTCGCCGGCGCAGACGTATTGCATGTTCTGCACGTTGAGGTTGACGATCTCCAGCAGCCAGCCAGTCGCTTCGGCGATGTTCTCCACGACATATTGCAACGCGGATTCGTTGAAGGTCTTGCTGATACGGGAGGGGTTGACGGCGCACATGGAGTAGTTGGAGCGGCCAGCGGCGTCGCGCTCGACGGCAACTTGCATGGTAAGACCGCGGTAGAACACAACCGAGACCAGAGACTCGATGGGCATGACTTCGGCGAGCGCGGCGAGCGCACTGTACTCTCCCAGCGAGTGGCCGGCGAAGGAGCTGTCGCGTTGAACAAGACCCTTGGAGCGCATGTCTTCGAAGGATGCCTTCTCCATGAGAGTGAGGGCAGGTTGGGTGAATTGCGTGGCTGATAGAAGACCGGTTGGCGAGCGGTAGGTGTAAGACGTGGTCTCCTCGGTAACCTCCTTGAAGATCTTCTCAGACTTGATGCTGCCATCGGCGGCGACCGTTTCGAAGTTCATGTCGATGTAGTTCTTGCGAATGGCCTTGCCACGAGCACCACCGAAGTGGATTGTGAGCTCCTTGGGGTTGTTCTTGACAATGTTGGTGATTGCGAAGCCTAGAAATTGTTAGTAGCGTTTCGTGTCCTCCGATCTTGACTATTGACTCACCATAGTTGTCCAAGAAGTGCTTGTCAGCACGATCCCAAACCTCCTTTGCGACTTCACTCGAGCCATAAAGATCCATTCCCATTCCCTGCTCCTGCGAGCCCTGGCCAGTGAAGACATAGGACGTCACCGGCTGCTCGACCTCAGCCTCAGCGAGGAGGACCTTCTCAGCGGCCTTCTCCTCAGTCTCCGGTTTCTCGGCTTCGATCTTGATGATCTTGCGACCGGCGACCATGCCAACATGCTGAAGCTTGACCTCGATGACATCGTCGGGCAACACCATGCCCACAAGGGAAGCGTGAAAGCTGCGGACGCGGCCAACGTTATTCTCGGCGGCCCAAGTCTCGACCAAGCTGCGGACGGCTGCGCTGGAATACATGCCGTGGGTGATGGTGCCAGGCAGACCGGCGTATTGCGAGAATACCCGCGACACGTGGATGGGGTTGTAATCGCCAGAGACACGAGCGTAAGTCTCGTTGGAAGATGGTGCCTTGAGAACGAGAGGTGCCTTTCCGCTGAGAGGGATCGGGTTCTCGAAGAGCAGTGGCTGGTCGAGGGCGGATCCGTTGCGAGTGAGGTAATCGAGGACTGGGTTGCCGTATGAGGTGCCAGCTTCGTATTCCACCGCGGCGATCTTGATAATCTCCTTGCTGGGAAGCTCCAATTCGACGTCACCAACAGTTTGCACGTTGGAGAAGACGGTCTTGTTCTTGTACCTCACCAAGCTTTGCAGCTTGAATGTGATGGTCTGTCCGAGGAGATCGATATCGGTGTTCTCCAGACGGAACCACTCCTTCGACTGCAGTACAGCTACGTCCTTTGATGTACCAAGGTGGACTTGCATCGGAGTCTCAACCTTGCGCTGGAAGGTGTTCTCGAAGTCGGTGTATGCGCCACGGTAGAGGAACTGGCTGGTGACCTCCATGACCGGCTCGCCGTCACGGGTAATGGTGCCACAGATCTCGACCATCTTGCCAGAGTCCTGGTTAATGACAGCGTTGACCTCAGCGGTGGTATCAAGAACATCGCCCTTCTTGAGCGGGGACGCGCCAGGGATCATGCGGAAGCCGTTGGAGAGATGAACAAGCTTTAGAAGGTCACCATCAATCTTGCGAGGGAAGATTGGCTTAGTGATGGCCTTCCATCCAACGACGATGGCGAAATCCATAGGCGCGTACACCTCTTTGCCAGGTCGGTCGACGAAAGCCTCGCCAGTGTTGCCAACAGCGTGAACGAAGTCGTTGATGGCCTCGCTGGTGACAGTGGTGCGGCCACCTTCGAAGCGAGAAGTCACAGGAGTGTCGAATGGGCACTCCTCATCACCGAACCATATCTTGTAGTAAAATTCCTTGATGCGGTCGTTACGGGCATCCATGACCTCGCGAATGGGAGCGTAACCGGTCTCCGGATGGTAGGTGAAACGCAGTGGAAGAGCGATCGGCTTTCCAGTGGCAGTGCGATTCTCAATGATGTTCACTACAATCTCGCCGTTGCTGCTGGGAGCGACTTCAAGGGTCTGCACGTACTGATTGCCGTGCGTAGGCTCCTTGACGGTTATGACAGTCCGCTTTGGGTCGTTGGGATGATTGATCTCCACGACCATGCCAGGTGTTGGCGCGAACATGCGGGTCATCGGGTTGGTCTGGTATCTCTGGCCTTGCACGAAGACATCTGCAGTGAAGAAGGCGTGACGCCAGGTGTGTGCGCGGCCGGCGAGGAGCTGCATCCAGTTCTCGACTGGAGGGAGAGCGGAAGAAGCGACAGCCGACAGTCGGTACAGAAGCTTCTGCTCGGTCTCGTTGATAGTCAAGCCCTCGAGGTTGATCTCATCGCTGGCCTCAATAAGCTTGCCACCGAAATACTCGATCTGGGGAATCTTGCTCTCGTCGCCTCCATAGAGATCCTGTGTCAGGCTCTTGATGTGACCCTGGTGAACGCCATCGAGGATGTCCTTGATGGGCTCATCGACAATCTTGGAGTACTTCACTGCCATGGGACCCTGAAGAATGGCAACACGTCCGACATCCTGATCGACAACGGCGTCAAGATCCTCGGACTGCCACAGAGAATCCTTCTTGAAGAAGAACTCAAATGTGTCGTCGAGGCATGGCACGAATGGCACTGGTTTCTGACCGCGGCGCTGGCAGAGAAGCAAGAAATGCTGGCAATCCTGAGCGTTGATGAGCTGATTCTCGGCTTCGGGGTATGTCTCCAAGACCTTGTTCACCGTTTCGAACGGTGTGTCCAACTCGCTATAGTTCTGAATGATTGAGCCAGTGGTCTCAGCCGTGGTGAAACGTTCCTCAATGCGGCGAACAAAGTCACCCGTCAGACGAGCGAGGGACTTGTCAATCCACCTCTTCTGGTGCTTAACGTACAGAAGATCCACCATACGGCGAACGACCTCACCGTACGTCATGTCCTCGAGATCGACCGACTCGCCCGCCTTGTTGCGGCCGAACCATGGCTTCTGAAAGTCATCGTTGAGTTTCTGAATGATATACTCGCGATTCTTCTTAAGCTCGGGGATGCGCTTCGCCTTGTCCAAGCTGAAGATCTTTTGGTCCATCTCAGCCCAGAATTTGACACCACGCGTAGCCAGCTTGTGAATCGGCTCGCCCATCTCGGAACGAACAGTAATGACACCTCCAGCCGGGCCGTGGTAGGTCTTCTCCCACTCGTGGTCTTCGAGGCCGACGGCATCGACGATGGCTTTCTTGGCCATAGGCGAGGTGTAGCATTCCTTGGAAACCATGACTCGACTGCCGAAGAGGACACCGTCGAATGGCATGGGTGGGTAACCAAACTTGCGCGCCCATTGACCATTCAGGTATGGGTAAGTGTCCTCCGCACCACCGAATCCGGAACCGGCGATCAGAACCAAGTTCTCGCATCGTCTGATTCTGCTGTACATGGACAGAATTGGCTGATGGAAATCTTCAAAAGAGTGGTGGCCTCCTCCACGGCCTCCGGTCCACTGCATCATCACGGGGAAGCCAGGATTGGCCTTCGCAATGTTGATGCACTGCTGAATGCCCTCCATGCTGCCTGGCTTGAAGCTGATGTGCTTGATTCCAAGCGTCTCGATGTACTCGTTTGCAACCTCGATAGAGGGCACACCTGCGCCAATGGTAAGACCCTCGATTGGGACTCCCTCAGCGCGAAGGCGAGCGATCATAGGAATTTGCCATGCCATGGCACGTGGCGCAACGTAGATCAAGTTGACCGTGATTCCTCGACCCGCCGGGATTGCCTGCTCGATATTGGAGATGGCTTCCGTCATGCTCTTGTCGTTGTAGTATCCACCACCAGCTAGCTCAATCTCGTAGCCAGCGCTCATAGTGGCGGCGACAAACTTCCATGGCACCGTGCAAGGTGTCATACCTGCGACCATGACTGGAGGCAGACCGAGCAGTCTGCTCATCTTGGTATCCACAAATGTCTGCCCGACAGATGTTCTCACAAGCTTTGGTCCATACTCTTTCACCCAGTCCACGGCGTACTTGACAGCGTGCTCGGCATCACGATCGAAAATCTCTGGCTTGTATCCAACTTCGGTGTTGGAGCCATCCATCGTGCCAGCGAGAATGACACGCACGCCGGTACCGTCCTTGTTGCGGTTCGTGAGCACTCCCAAGCCGGAGATGCCACCTGGACCGAAATCGAGAATGTGTGTCGCATTTGGCATGACCGTCGCCTTCTCCCAGAGAACCTGGTGTGAGCAGATCATCTCGATGAGTGTCGGTGTGATGTTCTCGCTTCCTCTGTCTCGAAGGTCGTCTCCAGTGAAGGTGTCATATACCGGGATGCCGAGCTCTGAAGCTGAGATCTTGATGTCCTCCAAGTCTGTCGCCAAATGCTTGCTTGCTTCCGCCAGGTACGGGCTGTGGAAAGGTGCGGTAATGGGGAGAAAGCGGTTGGTGAAGCGGACCTTACGCTCGGTGAATGGGATGCGAGTCTGGTCGAGTCCGGTCGGAGCCTTGATCTTGCGGAGTTGCAAGTTCAGACCGTACAAAGACATCGGAGGGCCGGTGACAACGAAGTTGCGGGCACTGTTGACCAAAGAGATGCCAATGTGACGGTCCTTGGGTAAGTGCTGATTCGTGGTCTCGATGAGCTTCTCAACAGTCTCGCGTGGGAGGTCGCGGACTGTAAGCATAGGCGTTGGGTGGCCCTCGCCCTCATCCATGGAGTCTTGGAGAACATTGGGTGCGAGTGATGTCCTCGGGTAGGCCTGCTGACTGCGAGCACCAATCCAGAAGAGAATTGTAAGAGCATTGCGAGCCTGCTTGTCGAAGGTCTCCCAATTCGAAGAGGCAGATATGGCCGCCGCCGTGACAACACCTTGTGAGTGACCAGTAGTTCCAGAGATTCTGTCTCGCACGTGTCCAGGGTGCGTTCCGAGTACTCTGCAGGTCACGACGTAGTGTGCCAATTGCGTGAGTCCAATGAGAGGGAAGCTGACAGGTGCAGAGACGAGGTAGTCGATGTCAGGTTGCGCGTCCTTGTTGTCCAGCCATCTCATGATGTCCAGACCCTTGGGATAGCTCTTGAAAGCTCGTGTGTCCCTCGCGAGAAATTGCAGGTGTTGTGCAGCAACGTGGATGAAGTCTCGTACCAGAGATGGGTATGTGACATAGATCTCGCGGAGCTCGTCAAAGTACTCCTCAATGTTTCCTTGGCCACCGAAAACTGCGTAGATGTAGGCATTTTCATCTGCTGCCTCGCGGAGAAGTGCGGACTCGTGTGAACGGATTGGTCGCTTCACTGCCGCACGTGCTGAATAGTATGCTTGAACAGTGATCAACCTCTTTTCTGAAATGCCTGGCAGGCCTGCAGCCACAGCGTGCACCTCATTGCCACGGAGGAAGCCTCGCTCGAACTCCACGAGTAAGAGTTTGAGGACCTCACCGAAGTATTCGTTGTCATCGCTCTCCTCAACCTCTTTTGCAATGTAGCCGATGAAGCGGGCTACGAGCTCGGTGACTGAAGAGGGCTCATCGTCTTGTGCGAGTTCGTCGGTGGGTTCGGGAAGGGTCGCGGTGAAGGTATCCTTCAATTGGGTGGCATTGAAGTGGAGCGCCGTGGGTATTAGGAAGGTGTACTCGAGTGAGCCGTGAGATAGTGTAAGAGGGCGAGAGACTGCTTGAGATCTCGGCGTCGACGCGCCGGTAGCAGCGCCAGAGCCGTACATCTTCTTGCGGTTGCTCGAGGACTGCGCAGCTTCGTCAAACTGGAAGCCAGTTAGCTCTCGCACGGGCGTGGTCATCGGTCAACGCAGCTGTGCTTCCGATCTCTCTGGCTTGCTGGCGTAGGTGTTGCAGCGAGCTTTTGAAGACAGATACCAGAGCTGAACGCGATGTCGATGTAACTCACGTGGTGGTGCAGCTGTTTTTGCTGTTCCTGAAGCCAGGCCGGCTAATTCTTTGAACTCCCCGAAGTGACGATCGGAAGCAGGGCAGCTCAGAAAACAGAAAACCGAGAACGACCCAAGTTTTCCCCGCAACCCACGAGGACTAGCGACAAATGGTATAGACAGAAATCAGTCGCACAGAGGGAGAGTGAGTGGATGTGTGTACGAGGGAGAAGAGATGGAGGTTGTTTTCTCGAGAAGTTCAGTCAACTGGAAGCTCTAGTTCTACACAGCTCACAAGTCAGGTCCACCCAGCCAAAACGTCGAGGGCCAAGTCCAATGTCTCCCGCCTGCAGGGCAAGGCGTTGAGCAAGGATGCAATTTGATGGGCAAAGCTGTTGGATCCCGCCAAATTCTCGAGTCGGCGTCATTCCGGATAATCATTGTTCAATGTCTACCTTACTTGTATAGATGTCCTCTACAACGTCGCGGAATACACGACCAGGCAACTATATCTCAACGGTTACATGAATCGTCCTGCTGCTGCCAGCTGTCTCCAACTTGAATTCAACCTGAGAACCTCGTTGCCTTCGGGTATGGACGGCAAAGACAATTCTACCTCTACAACCTAAAGTGACGTTGAGCCTGACTTGACTTTTTTCTTCTCTTCGGCTCGAGCGAGGTAATGGTGTTCTGGCGACGACATGGATGTTGAATGGATTGCATGAGTTGCATTATTGGGAACCGATACTGTAGAAAGAAGTGTGCAGCTCCAACAACTTGGAATCGATGTTTCGTCTCATCCTTGCAGGTTTTGGCGGCATTGGTTTTCGTGGGGAAGCTGTCCCTGTGAACTGACCACGCAGGAGCTCCCGTCGAGTTCAATTTCATCCGGGGAGGTGGACTTCTCTCAACGTCTTGGTCGCGCAGCTCACCACCGCCACATCGGCTGGTTGAGGACACGGAGAGTACAGGAAAACGTACTTGGCCTTACCGCCCACTCGCCCTAGTCGTTTGAAGTCACGCTATAGGTTGAGGACGAACCGTGACAACCTGGCAACCTGGAAAGCGTATTGTCTGAAGTCGTCCCGAAAATCTTCAGCCGAACATCAACCACTCTCCCGCTGCTTCGAGCTTGACCTTTACCTCATCACAACCATACACGCTACACCACACTGCACTCATACAGGACAACCACTGCTGTGATCACCCAGCATCTGATGATTGCCTACACTCTTTGATCTTCACTCATACACCTCACCCGCCGCATCAACACCTCCAGCGCGCCGGGTAGCGCTCCGTCATCACCATGAGACCCGAAGTCGAGCAAGACCTCGCACACACCCTCCTGGTCGAACTCCTCGCATACCAATTCGCTTCGCCCGTCAGATGGATCGAAACGCAAGATGTCATCCTCGGCGAGAAGACGACTGAGCGGATAGTGGAGGTTGGCCCAGCAGATACCCTCGGAGGAATGGCAAAGCGGACATTGGCAGCAAAATATGAAGCATACGATGCTGCGCGATCAGTCCAACGCCAGATCCTCTGCTACAACAAGGACGCAAAGGATATCTACTACGATGTTGACCCAATTGAGGATGAGCCGGCGGCACCAGCTTCCAGCGGAGATAGTGCTCCAGCAGCTTCATCATCGGGAGGATCAGCTCCAGCTCCCGCGGCGGCTCTAGCACCTGCACCAGCGAGCTCAGGTCCCGCAGCATCTGTTGCTGATGCTCCAGTGGGAGCTGTCGACATTCTCCGCACGCTTGTGGCTCAGAAGCTGAAGAAGCCTTTCGCCGACATTCCCCTAAGCAAGGCCATCAAGGATTTGGTTGGAGGTGAGTTGTCAAGTATTGGAATCTTGATCATGGCAGCTGACAGTGGCAAACAGGCAAATCTACATTGCAGAACGAAATCCTCGGAGACCTCGGAAAAGAGTTCGGTTCTACACCAGAAAAGCCGGAAGACACACCTCTCGATGAGCTCGGTGCCTCAATGCAGGCTACCTTCAACGGTCAGCTCGGAAAGCAGTCCACCTCCCTCATTGCTCGCATGGTCTCATCGAAGATGCCTGGAGGCTTCAACATCACAGCTGTGCGAAAGCACCTAGAGACCAGGTGGGGTCTTGCTAGCGGCCGTCAAGATGGTGTTTTGCTTTTGGGCTTGACCATGGAGCCGGCAGCTCGTCTTGGATCTGAGAACGACGCAAAAGCATGGCTTGACGATACTGCCCAGAAGTACGCGACACAGGCTGGCATAAACTTGTCCACTGCCCCAGCCGCTGGCGAGGGCGGCGGCGGCGGTGGTGGCATGATGATGGACCCAGCCGCTATCGATGCCCTCACCAAGGACCAGCGAGCGTTGTTCAAACAACAGCTCGAGCTGTTCGCCCGCTATCTGAAAATGGATCTCCGTGCTGGCGACAAGGCTGCTATCGCTACCAAGCAGAACGAGACGGCTCTGCAAGCTCAGCTAGATCTGTGGAATACAGAGCACGGCGAATTCTACGCAGCTGGAATTGAGCCTTCTTTCAGCCCTCTCAAAGCACGTGTCTACGATTCATCCTGGAACTGGGCACGCCAGGACGCCCTCACAATGTACTACGATATCATCTTTGGCAGGCTGAAGGCTGTCGATCGCGAGATCGTGTCTCGCTGCATCCTGATCATGAACCGCGCAAACCCCACCCTTCTGGACTTCATGCAATACCACATCGACCACTGCCCGACCGAGCGCGGCGAGACATACCAACTGGCGAAAGAGCTTGGAGAGCAGCTGATTGAGAACTGTCGTGAGGTTCTCGAAGAGGCACCAGTTTACAAAGACGTCAACGTGCCGACCGCACCCAGCCTCGAGATCGATCCTCGCGGAAACATGAACTACGAGGAGGCACCACGCGCGAGTGTACGGAAGCTCGAGCACTACGTCCGCGAGATGGCCGATGGTGGCAAGATCTCCGAGTACGGTAACCGCACCAAGGTGCAGAACGATCTACAGCGAGTCTACAAGCTCATCCGCCAGCAACACAAGCTTTCGAAGTCTTCTCAGCTTGAGATCAAGTCGCTGTACAGCAACATCGTTCGCTCACTGGCAATGAACGAGGGCCAGATCATGCCATCCGAGAACGGCAAGCCCAACGGACACATCAAGAAGGCTCGCAACGGTGGACGTGTCACCCCTGCGATCAAGGCCGGCAAGGTGGAGACGGTACCATTTTTGCATCTCAAGCGCAAGGAAGAGCACGGATGGGAATACAGCAAGAAGCTTACGAGCGTATACCTCGATGGCCTGGAGCAGGCTGCTCGATCCGGTGTCACATTCCAGAACAAGAACGTTCTGATGACTGGCGCTGGTGCTGGCTCGATCGGTGCTGAGGTCTTGCAAGGCCTTATCAGCGGTGGTGCCAGGGTTATCGTCACCACTTCCCGCTTCTCCCGTGAAGTCACGGAATACTACCAGTCGATCTACGCCCGGTATGGTGCTCGTGGATCTCAGCTGGTCGTCGTTCCATTCAACCAAGGATCTCTGCAGGACGTTAATGCCCTCGTCGATTACATCTACAGCGAGAAGGAGGGTCTTGGCTGGGATCTGGACTTTATTGTTCCCTTCGCTGCCATTCCTGAGAACGGTCGTGAGATTGACAGCATCGACAGCAAGTCCGAGCTCGCTCACCGTATCATGCTTACGAACCTTCTTCGCATGCTCGGTGCCGTCAAGGCGCAAAAAGCCAGCCGCGGATTCGAGACTCGCCCCGCACAGGTCATTCTCCCACTCTCGCCCAACCACGGTACATTCGGTAACGACGGTCTCTACTCCGAATCGAAGCTCGCCCTGGAGACTCTCTTCAACCGCTGGCACTCCGAGAGCTGGGGCAACTTCCTCACCATTTGCGGTGCCGTCATCGGCTGGACTCGTGGTACCGGTCTCATGGGAGGCAACAACATCGTCGCTCAGGGTGTCGAGAAGTACGGCGTGCGCACGTTCTCGCAACAGGAGATGGCTTTCAACTTGCTTGGTCTCATGGCTCCATCCATTGTCAACCTTTGCCAGAGCGAGCCTGTGTTTGCCGACTTGAACGGTGGCCTGCAGTTCTTGCCTGATCTGAAGGATATGATGACTCGCATCCGGAAGGACATCACCGAGACTGCCGAAATCCGCAAGGCTGTCACTCGTGAGACGTCCCTCGAGAACAAGGTCGTCAACGGTGAGGATAGTGAGAAGCACTACAAGACAGCGAAGGTCGACAAGCGTGCCAACCTCAAGTTTGACTTCCCCAAGCTTCCCGACTGGAAGTCAGAGGTCGCACCACTTAATGAAAATCTCAAGGGCATGGTCGATCTTGAGAAGGTCGTTGTCGTCACCGGTTTCGCTGAGGTCGGTCCATGGGGCAACTCCCGGACTCGATGGGAAATGGAGGCTTATGGTCAATTCTCACTCGAGGGCTGTGTCGAAATGGCTTGGATCATGGGTCTCATTAAGAACCACAATGGACCTCTCAAGGGCCAGAGCTATTCTGGCTGGGTCGATGCCAAGACTGGCGAGCCTGTTGATGACAAGGACATCAAGCCGAAGTACGAGGCGCACATTCTCGACCACGCTGGTATCCGTCTCATCGAGCCAGAGCTGTTCAACGGGTACGATCCCAAGAAGAAGCAGCTCATGCAGGAGATCCAGATCGAAGAGGACCTTGATCCGTTTGAGACCTCCGAGGAGACTGCCCAGGAGTTCAAGCGTGAGCACGGGGAAAAGGTTGAAGTTTTCGCTCTCGAATCTGGCGAGTTCCAAGTCCGTCTCAAGAAGGGCGCCACTCTCCTCATCCCAAAGGCTCTCCGCTTCGACCGTCTCGTCGCTGGACAAATCCCTACCGGCTGGGATGCCAAACGCTACGGTGTCCCCGACGACATCATCTCCCAGGTGGACCCGGTCACACTCTACGTGCTCGTTTCCACCGCCGAGTGCTTGATGGCGTCCGGTATCACCGACCCCTACGAGTTTTACAAGTATGTGCACATCTCGCAAGTGGGTAACTGTATCGGTTCCGGTATTGGTGGTACTACCGCCTTGCGCGGAATGTACAAGGACCGCTTCCTAGACAAGCCACTGCAGAAGGACATTCTCCAGGAGTCGTTTATCAACACCATGAGCGCTTGGATGAACATGTTGTTGATGTCATCCACTGGACCCATCCGCACGCCTGTCGGAGCCTGCGCGACTGCTGTCGAGTCTATTGACATCGGTTACGACTGCATTGTCGAGGGCAAGGCACGCATGTGTTTCGTCGGTGGTTTCGATGACTTCCAAGAGGAGGGATCGTACGAGTTTGCCAATATGAAGGCCACTAGCAATGCCGAGGATGAGTTCGCACACGGCCGCACTCCCAAGGAGATGTCTCGTCCTACGACCACCACTCGTAATGGATTCATGGAGTCGCAGGGGTGTGGTATGCAAGTCATCATGGACGCCAGACTCGCGCTCGACATGGGTGTGCCAATCTACGGTGTGCTCGGCTTCACTGCCACTGCTACTGACAAGATTGGTCGCTCTGTGCCAGCTCCTGGCCAGGGTGTGCTCACTGTCCCAGCTCCTGGCCAGGGTGTGCTCCCCACCGCTCGTGAGGAGCCCTCCAAATTCCCATCGCCTCTGCTTGACATCAAGTACCGGAAGCGACAGATGGATCTCCGTCGCAAGCAGATCAAGAACTGGCAAGAGTCCGAGCTTCTCTTCCTCGAGGAGGAGGTTGCGGCTATGAAGCAAGCTGGCGAGTTCAACGAGAACGAGTACATGCAAGATCGTGTGCAACATATCGAGCGTGAAGCCCGTCGACAAGAGAAGGATGCTCTTGGCTCCCTAGGCAACAACTTCTGGAAGTCCGACTCTCGCATCGCTCCTCTTCGTGGAGCCCTCGCAACCTGGGGTCTGACCATTGATGATCTTGATGTTGCGTCTTTCCACGGCACTTCGACTGTTGCCAACGACAAGAACGAGTCCGACGTCATCTGCCAGCAGATGAAGCATCTCGGTCGGCAGAAGGGCAACGCACTTATGGGCATCTTCCAGAAATACCTCACCGGTCATCCCAAGGGTGCCGCCGGTGCTTGGATGTTCAACGGCTGTCTGCAAGTGCTCAACACCGGTCTCGTGCCCGGCAACCGCAACGCCGACAACGTCGACAAAGTCATGGAGAAGTTTGACTACATCGTCTACCCCTCGCAGTCCATCCAAACCGACGGCATCAAAGCCTTCTCCGTCACTTCTTTTGGTTTCGGTCAAAAGGGCGCTCAGGCCATCGGTATCCACCCCAAGTACCTCTTCGCCACGCTTGACCAGGCGGAATTTGCATCCTACAAGACCCGTGTCGAGGCGAGACAGAAGAAGGCTTACCGGTTTTACCACGATGGTCTCATCAACAACACCATGTTCCGCGCCAAGTCCCACTCGCCATACGCCGATGACCAGCAGAGCAAGGTCTTCCTCAACCCTAATGCGCGTGTCACCGTCGACAAGAAGTCTGCCGAGTACACATACCCGAAGACCGCGCCGAAGAAGGTTGAGGATCTGGCTACAACGCAGATGGTCGAGTCGCTGATGCGCAGCAATGCGAGCAAGGATTCGCATCCCGGAGTGGACATTGAGCAGATTGACGCCATCAATATCGAGAACCAGACCTTTATTGAGAGGAACTTCACAGAGGAGGAGGTCACGTACTGCCGAAAGGCAGCGGATCCGCAGGCAAGTTTTGCGGGCAAGTGGTCTGCGAAGGAAGCTGTGTTCAAGTCTTTGAGGGTGGAGTCCAGGGGCGGAGGAGCTCCATTGAGGGAGATTGAGGTGTTGAACGATGAGAGTGGCGCGCCGACTGTGGTGGTGAGTTCTGTCTGTCCTACTCTGATGATTTGAATTGTACTAACCATGTTTTACAGTTGCACGGCGAAGCGAAGGCTGCGGCGGATAAGTCGGGCGTCAAGTCGACGACTGTGAGCATCAGTCACAGCGAGAAGCAGGTCATTGCTGTGGCGATCTCAGCTTTCTAGATGGGTGCTTGAGGAAGATACGGGAAGAAAGATGACGATCAGAGGATAATAGAGGACAGAGATTTGTACTGTTCGTGTTCTGCGTGTATGTGCTAGACTACGGTATATTGTGTATGGGTATGGCTGGCTTTGATTGATGTGTTTGTAGCGTGCATAGAAGTTCTGTTCGTTCGACCAGTGTTGTCTCATCTCGTGGAAGGCAATGGGGTTGTAACATGTCCAGGAAGACTAGAAGATTGTGCAGGTGAATAAAGGCGTTCACTACCTCCTTTGTCTCTCGTCCCGATAATGGGCTTCTTGAACCCTGACAACGGATCGATGCCGGGCCGCCCCGAGTCTGTTTACGCGTTACTTCCTTGTATGCAGTGAACTTCGAGATGGTGACTCTGCGCCATCATTAATCGCACACTCCTCTTCGTCTCTCTCGCTTTCTTTCTCTTCTTTAGATTTTTGACTTCTCTTCCTACGCTCGCTACCGACAACCAACTTACACCGCCGCGACTGCCAACCTCCGCCATGACGTTCCGCGGGAACGAGTCCGGCATGGACTTTGAATACCAGAACCGCACAGGACCTCTAGACATGCAATCACCATTCGCAAAACTCGCGCAACAACACCAGCAAAGACAGAAATTCGCGCCAAACACAGGAGTCGCAGGGACAAAACGTATGCAGGCATACCACTATCCCATCACCCGTGGCGACGAGAGTACCAACCACAAAGTGAAGTGTTATTCTGACATCCCTGCAGGTCCATACAACGTCTTCGACTCGCCGCAAAAGTCCAACCTCCCCAGCCAATATTCACCATCCAAACCGCTCCCGCCGACACCTTCTGCTTTCAATGGACTGTTCAGTACGCCGCGGAAAATGAATGTCGATCTCGACGATTCCTCTGCTGGCGAAACTCCACGATCTCCCGAGCACGACGATAGTACGACTGCTACGCCGGAGAGGAAGAACAGCTACGGTAACAGCATGGGATTACGGACGACAGCTACGAAGCTGTTTGCTGCGTCGAACATGCAGACCTTGCCGGGTGTGGGCGAACAGCGGGGTAGTCCGGTACGGGAGAAGGATCGCGAACGAATGCAGATGCCTAGGAGGGACAGTTGGATCGTCCGACTCAAGGATAAGCTGAGCAACAGTCCTGGAAGAGGGGAGATCCACCGACCAGAACACAGCGGCGCAGTGGAAAAGCGAGTCAAGAAGAAGCGCGATGCGCAAATACAGCGCCAGGTATCCCGCCGGAGAAGACATAGTGTGTCGGACACAGGCGAGGACAGCGATGCGGGAGCGAAGAAGCGCAAAATCTGGAGGAGTCCACGGAAGAACGATCAGAGACACTCCAAAGACGACGACGAGGATGAGGACCCCTCCCGCGACAAGAAACACTGGCTCTCCTCCTTCTTCACGTTCATCGCGCAACACCCGACTGTCCCACACATCCTCTCCTTCTACGCCCAACTCGCCTTCAACGTCTTCCTCCTCATGGGCACCATCTACGTCCTCTGGTCCATCATCGCCGCCTTCCGCGGTGACGTCGACAAGAAGTCGTTTGAAGCGACGGCGGAGATCCTCGCTGAGTCCGCGGCGTGTTTGAAAGAATGGACGATTAACCGGTGCGCTCCGGACACGAGACTGCCCGCTCTTGAAGCGATGTGTAACTCGTGGGAGAAGTGCATGAATCGTGATCCTAGCAAGATTGCGAGGGCGAGTCTGTCCGCGAGGACGCTGGCGGAGATTTACAACGAGTTGATTGAGCCGATTAGTTGGAAGGCGATGGTATGTCTCTTTGCTTTTGCTTTTGGCGCACGGCGTTGTGTTGCGTTCTGTTGGAGTGGTATGCGGTTGCATCATGATCACCGGCGAGAACATTACCTGCACTGACGACGCCCCTGATTTCTGCCCTCGCTACACTCACACCTACAGATCTCCTCAAACTAACACCACCCCTTTCTCTCAGATCTTCACCTTCGTCATCATAGTCGGCTGCTTCACCGGCACCAACGTTGCCTTTAGCATCTTCCGCGACAAAGCCTCGCATCCGACCGCCGGCGTGCAGAACCACTACTACCCGCCTCCGACTCCATCACGGACCTTCAGTGGGTTGCAGCAGGTTGGTGGTGCGGAAGGAGGAGGAGGCGGTGGGTACTATTGGCAGGGGTATGGAGGGGAGCCGGGACCGAGTGGGTTTGCGAGGTTGGAGGGTGGAGGCGAGGGGAGAGAGGGGGAGGGGAGTCCGAAGAAGGTGGGATGGAAATGAGGAGGGTGGGAGAGCTGGTCTTGAGGTGATGGTTAGAAGTTATGAACTGGGACTTAGGGTTAGGGTTGAAATGGCATTTGAGCAGGTTGATACGGTACTGCTTTTGTCTCACGAAGAGAATCGTCGGGACGGGATAGGTACATTGACAAAATTCAACACGACACGATTGACACACCAAAAATATCTCATTGTGATGTCGTGATCTGCTGCTTCGTTGTGGATTTCTTTGGGGCGAACGCAGTTGTTCAACGTGGGTGGGTTTCTGCACGGAGCGTTGCGTAGTTCATGGACCACTTTTGTGAGGTCAAAGAGGAACTCGAGAACATGGCAAAGAACATGGAAGGACGGCAGGGGGATACAGTACCGCAGTTTCCTCATATGCTGCGGACAAGTCAATGTTCAACGCACTTCGATACAAGCTTGGAACATTGAATCAATGCTTGATGGACTGGGACGTGCTGTAACAGCGTCCACTTTGCAAACGGTCTGATTCTGGAAGATCAAATACTTGAACATCGACTTGTTGTGTTTATCCCCGACCAAACAGGAAGAGGCGAGTCTAGAAAAGAAGAAGGCTCTTGCAAGAATCAGCACACACGTATTGGTGGCCTTTCGGGTGACACATCTCAAGTCACATGCAGAACAACATTTTCGAAAACCCAACGATCCCTGGCTTACAGTCTGATTCTGAGTTCCGGGCTTGAAGTAGGCACGGCAGGCTTCCTTGATAGTGTCGCATAGATACTTCTGAAGTTTCGTCGGAATTCTCTGGCGACGGCACTGCGTGTATTGATCGTAGTGAGCCTCAGCATTGGCTTCAGGACTGGCCAAGGTGTCCCGTTTGGCGAGCAAAGCTTCGGCTTCGACGTTGGAGTCGACCTCTGGAGAAGCATCTAGCTTTCCATAGCGCTTAGCAGTCGTGCATGCCGCTGTTCGGGTCGCGCAAATCGTCTTGACGCCTGTCTTTACGACGATAGTCTTGTTAAAGATAACGGTCCTAGGCGGGAAGAAGGCGCTGCAGAACTCGAAGTTCCGATTCGACTTGAGGTCTTTCTTGCACTGATCAACACTCTGGGGGTATGTGCGAGCCTCGAGGTTGGAATGAGCTTCCACGTCAGAGGACGGGATGTTTGCTCCGAGGGCGGACGTTGACAAAAGGGCGGTGGCGCCAAGGAGCGCCTTGAAAAAATGCATTGCGCCGAAGGTCCAAGCAATAGAAAACAAACAACGCGGAGTGCGAAGTCTGGAGTCTCATTTGAGGAAGCAGAGGCTCGCGCCCTCACCCATGGCGCCTCCCAGTCTCCTCGCACAGACCGGTCTGGGCAGCTCATGGTGAGGAGGTTCTGTCGGGTGGCGTCCTGTCTAGCACGTTGCCATGCAGGAAATGAGAACAAAGCATGTCGGCGTCGCCGCACATGGCGTCGCCTGACTCCATCACACCACTTTTACCAGCGGTGTAGCGCGGCCTTGCCTGCATTGTCCAGTATACTATTTGGGTTATTAGCAGCGGATCCTGTTGGACGAAAAGTCCGAACGATGGGACGAAATGGCCGCGCCACCGTGTAGACAGATTTTCTTGGTGTAGACCGCTACTAGCGGCATCTAACGGTCTGCCCGCAGCGTCGTCGAGCTCTGGCAATGGTCCCATCTGAGCAGTGTACTCGACCTGTTGCTCGAATGTAAGCATTCGAGCTTAATATGTCTGGCCTCAGCTTTCGTCGGCATCTTGAGACAGTGCGACGATACCGTATGCGCGGCGATCATGGCCCAGACAGCACCGGAATCTCTCGCAATGCAGGATGAGCCGAAGAGGGTCGTCGGTCGAATAATGATTCGAATCTGGAGCTCTGGTGGTGGTTCTAGCGTTGCTTCAAAGTTTGTGCTAAGAGCCGCTAAAGACTGACCTCGTATCTGGCAGTCACGATCAGTCTATCTAGCATACGCTGCTTCCCGTTCGATCTGCTTATCTGGCAATACGAACAATAAACCTCAAAGTCACCAACTATCGCAATGAGAAGATATCGACACGTAATACCGAATGATGTGCTTCCCAATTTCGCACAGACATTCAAGACGGATCGCGGGACGGCAAAGGACGACTTTCCACAGAGTTGTTGTTGCACGCCGAGTCTAAGAGAAGTGCTCACCGAATATGAGAACTTCGACCACCATATATCATCGTATCCTCCGCCGCCTTGCAGCACGTGGCTTGATCTCCTGAGGACTGGACCTCTCGACACTCTCAGAGTGGACAAGATATTAGGCGAGGTACAAGCACTGATCAGGTTTCCGACGCCACGGTTTGCGGGCATCCACCCATCGCACTGCCCCTTCAGATGGAAGGAAGAAGCGCCCAAGTACTCGTGGAAGCAGGACTACAAGGCTCCTCACCGCGCCGACCCCAGCTTGGACAGAGTCGCAACCCTTGACTTTCGAACGCTCGCTGAGCTTGCCTACTCTGCGGACTTTTGAGTCAGAACGAGTGGCCGCGGTGGCCTACTCTTCTCAAGAAAGTCAGAGACGAAAACGCCAGCACGCCCTTGACCCCGAATATCTCCCAGGGCTAAGAGAGCTTCAGAGAGTGCATACATTGAAACCTCTTTCCCAGGCTCAGAGCCGCTTAGTGTCATCTTACACGAGCGTAGCCATGCTGACCGCATACCTCGCTGTCCAAGAGACCAGTGGTGCAAAATGCAACGAGGCAATCCGTGCTTCTCGGATGGTCACCGTTCTGGGCCATGTAGAAATGGTCTTTCTTGCAACACTCCTTAGAGCGGCAATGAACAGCATACAAACTGACTAGCGGTGGGCATCTTCCCGCTCAAGCTCAGATGAAGAACCAAAAATAATAATGCACCTCCCCCTCCTCATCGCCATCCTATCCGCTCTGAATCCCCACCGTCCTCTCCGCCGGCGTGAGGCTCCCCCACCCTCCCACTCGCCCCAAACTTCCTAACCAAACGCCAGGTCCCTCTACGACCGGAAAAATTCGCGGTGGCGGCTCTCTCTTCTTCAAAAAGGATCGAGTGTGCTCCACGGCGAGAGCGAGTGTGGTGGTGACGTGGTGACGTGGAACTTCCGTTCGTGGCTGGCGTGTCTTGATGAGGAGGGATTGCAGAGTTGGGGGACAACGAACGGTTGGGGAGAGGTTAGGCATGGGCATGGGCATACCTTTCCCGCACATTTTGCGGAGAAAGGGTTCAAGAAGGGGAGTTGCTAGGCCTCAGGTAGTCACCGAAGACACGTCGAACCTCCGAGAGGTGGTGCTCTCTCCTCTCGACTTGTCCGACTCCGATAGCCGGCTGCCTTCCATCTCTCCTGTGCAGCGAGCGTGTAGAGAGAGAGAGGCACAACAAAAAGACGCGATAAGTCACCCCTGGCCTGGAACAAGCATGGTATTGGTTCTTCCAATTTTCCAGTCGTTCCCGTCCGTTCGACAGGAAGGGATTCGAATAACTCAACATAATGCTTCGCAGCACCACGAGTGAGATGGAAGAATGACCGCCGTCGAAAAACCTGGCTCTTCAAAAAGTGAGGTATCTATCTCCTGACAAGGTATTGGATAATCCACATGTAGGCCATAAATCCGGCACAAGACGATCTCCTCCGCCATCGAGCATTCTCGGCTGTTGCACATCTCAATCGATCTCACAATTTCATCTTTCTGTTCTCCTCCTCCTCCCTCCTGCCATCTCTAACCCTTTCCTGCGCGTCCTCCTCTGATCTTAACCAGCCCCACCACCAACCGAACTCAACTCCCTGTCCCCCGGATAAAAAAACGCCCCCAACGCAATAATCACATACGCCGCAATCAAAAGCGCACCCTCCAAATAATTGCTCCGTCCATCCAGCACCAGAAAATTCACCACAAACACACTCACAAACAGACTGACCGTCTCGAAAAGGTTGAAATACAAACTCATCTCCGTGTCCAGGATCCAACCCAACAGGACGACAATCGGGGTGACGAACAGAGCGATTTGAATCGAACTGCCGACCGCCACACCAATCGCGAGATCCATTTTGTTCTTCGCGGCGACGGTGACGGCGGTGACGTGTTCGGCCGCGTTGCCCACGATGGGGAGGATGATCAGCCCGATGAAGGCTTCCGACACGACGGAGCTGTTTTCGATCATTTCGGGGATGGCATCGACCATGAATTCGGCGCAAACGGCGACGAGGGCCGTGGAGCAGAGGAGGAGCATGACGGCTGCGGTGCGGGACATGGGTGGTTCGGCGTCGGAGTCGGTGGTGGATTGGACGAATGAGAGTGGACGGCCGGTGACGGAGCGGGCGCGGGGGATGGGCGTGGTTTGAGTTGTGGTTGGCTGTGGGGTGGACTGTCGGGTCGGTTGGCTGTGGGGTGGACTGTCGGTTCAGGCGGTCCGGTAGGGAGGAAGTGCGGCGGAGGCCGGCAGTGGAGGACTGGGTACGAACTGGAGCTGGACGGGTCTGGACGCCTGCGTTCGGCGCTGGCTGGACGAAGACGTTGTTCGAGAGAATGCTGGGAAAAGCTGGTCGCACGGGTCCGCGGGACGAGCCTAGACGCATGTTAAACGGAAGGCGACCTGTGGGCTGAGAGGGTGGCGGCGGCGTGGGAGCGACTTCGACATCTTCAGCGAACTCGACGCGATTCTGACGATCGATCGGAGCGGGCGATTCGGTCAGCTCCTCATTGTAGGCCGCCTTTTTGGCTTCACGCAGACGCTTCTTCTCCTGCTTCTTCTCCTTCCTGCTGAACTTCTTCCGTTTGGGCATGTCAGACTCAGCCTTGCTTGGACGGCGTCTCGTGGCCCAATCGAAAGCTCTCGTCATGCCATTGTCCTCCTTGTCTGCATCGGCGTCATCGTGAATGGCGGCACTCAGGGCGGATGGCCGACGAGAGGCGGATTGACTGCTGGAAGATTCGAGATAACCTGCACCATCTTGAGCCGATGGGGAGACAACAATCTCCGGAGTATGCGATGTGCTCGTGCTGGCGCTCGACTTGCGACGTCTGCGATTCTTGAACATTCGCTTCATCCGCTTGGTCGTCGTGGTGACAGATCCCGATTCAGTAGACGAGTCCGACGACGAGCTGTCGCTGGAGGAGGAGGAGTCGGAGGATGACGAGGAGTTCATCATGTCGTGGAGGACACCCGGGTGGGATTCCTCGTCGATTTTCTCCTGTGGCATGCTCTCATACATGTATGCGTGGCTTTTGAGTTGAAAGAGTAGGTAAAGGACGTAGATGAAGAGCAGTACGACGCTGGTCCCGCGACTGACTTTGAGGACCTTGTTGTTCGCGCTGTTGGCACTAGCCTCTTTGAAAGAGGCGTGGAATGCGGTCTGCGAGGCTTGTCAGTGGATGTGGCAGACGAGTTGAAGCAGCATACACACAGGAAGCAACAAGCTCATCACACTCAAACTCAGCAGACAAGCACTCATCTGCGTGACGGTGCTGTTGTAGATCTGCTCTCGGAAGCGAAGTCCACCCAGCAAGAAAGCCATGCCGAGGATGAGTAGTAAATTCGCCAGAATAGACCCCAGAAGAGATGCCTGGACAATGCGAATCTCATTCTTCACCAGCGCGATGATGAAAATAATCAACTCGACTGCATTTCCAAAGGACACATTGAGCAATGCACCCCAAGTGTCACCCAATCGAGTGGCGACACTTTCCGTCGCCTGACTGAGCAGACCCGCCAGAGGCACAATGGCAACCGCATTGATGGCGAAGACGACCGCAGGCTTGAGATGCGCCGCCTCTGCAGCGATACCAGCCGGCACGGCAATGAGGAGGACATTGATCCAGCTGTGGCAAATGGCTCGCTTGAAGTGGCCGACAAAGCGCACCGATCCAGCTTTCATGCGGGCAATGGTCATGGGATTTTTCTGCTTGACAGTCTGCCCGGACTCTATGGTGGGATCTCCAGGGCCCGCATCTTCGGACTTGATCGCGGGTGCAGCTGGAGGAGAGTCCGTACTTGACGCGGAGGGTTGGGTGTGGAGATCTGCGGATTTCTCGTCGTCGTGATCGCCATGCGTGGCGTTGAGGGCTCTGCCGCGCCCATTGTGAGTGTTTAGCCCGCCAGCGTGGTGGAGAGGGGTACGTCGGGTGGTATGAGATGCAGAAGATGGGAAAGCTGGGTTGGAGTCGGCCAGGGTGGGAATGGATCTCTGTGAAGCGTGCCGCTTGGCTTGGGAGCGGAACTGGTCTTTTTCCTGGTCAGCGGAGGTTCCCATTCGGGTGGAGGATGCCTCGATGATGGAGGGCGGCGGCGGTGGTGGTGATGGATGGGTGGGTGGGTGCGCGAGGAGGACGCAAGAGGGCGGTGATGGATTGGAGGAGAGGGAGATGACGAAGGCAGGGGTGGGGGTGGTTAATAAGCGTTGGCACTAGGGTCATGTGTGATACCTAAGATAAGCAATGGCCAAGAAATCGCGGCACTCACGCATGTCAGGATCAAGCAAGGTCGAAGCGTGTCTCTCTCCAGTCTTCTCGGCGGAGCTTGTCGTGGGTTGAGTTGATAGCAGCTTTGTTCAGGGAATGAAGTCGAGGATTGTCTCCGAATTGGCGGTCTGCCTGGAAGTGCCGAACGCGTGCGTCAGGGCTTCCGTCCTCTGTGGCGCGGTAGTGAAGTGGCGCAGCCTGGCAAAAGGTGGCGTCGAATCTCGATCCCGTCGGCGTCGGCCTTGGCTCCGGCGGAAGCTGCACGATGATGAACCTGAAAGTCTCCTACCTTGAGAAGTGACTTGGCTGCATCTTCTATGAACACGAAGGAACCTCGTAGAGACCATGACCAAGGTCTTATATCTTCATCCAAGCATGACGATGCACAGTCATCATGACGGACCGCATGCACAAGCTTTCCCGAGAGTGAATTGATCGCCCTAGAACTACATGCTTTGTCGGTCGATCACCAAACGCTATCCCACAAATACCTCACTCACATCTCGGGCGGCCCTCGGGAACAAGAACGCGAAACGTCTGGGACTGTTCGACGTTGGAGCATACTGAAAATGCGCCGGGGCTTCGTGCTATCCGGACGCAGCACGAGAGGCCTTCGGTGTCAGCGGTCAGCACGGCTCTCTCTCCAGGACAACGATTCAAGACCCGGCAGACGACGCGCCAGACCGCCCATGTCGAGCTGAGCGAAGGGAAGGTGGCAGACACACACACACACACAACCCGCGCATGACGCCCAAATCTACCTCTCACGCGGGTGCAGCGGATCGTCGGACCAACCGCAAATGCCAGGCCTAGAACACTTCTCGGGGGGGTGTGAACTCTGTCCCACTTTTGATTCGCGTGACATTCTTCTGATATGATTTCCAATGGATCAACAACACCTCTCACTCCCACGACGACCACTTGCCGCGGTCGACTTCATCATGTATGGAAGAAAGAATTGAAACACACACAGATCCGGACATATCGCGAATCCTCACTCCCACACCCTCTGCGCGAACCTCACCGTCGGCGTCCTCCCCTCGGCAAACTCATGCACCGCCACGACATTGATCAAAAACGGACTGCCCAACATCGCCCCGAACCCATTCGTCAGCGCAATCGCCAAGTCACACGCTCCCTCGGTCGGATTGAAAATCTCCGGGTACAGGATCCCGGACTCGTTGAACCACACATCTTTCCCTCCCACCGTGACGGCCAATTGCGGGATTTTGGCGTCACACGCTGTGGAGCCTTCTTTGCTGAGAGGCGGGTCGAAGTGCTTGATCTAAACATTCAAAGGGTACGAGGGTCAGCGATGTTTCCGACGAGAAATCGACAGGGACTTGGACCTGCGATCGGCCGAGACAGTCTCAGGCGCCGCAAGCCCTTGCCACCCTTCAGAGACTTACCAGTTCGAAGTAAACTTCGTCGGGAAGGGCGGAGAAGTAGGCGCCCGTGTCGACGGTGTGGGTGTGATTCCAGTAAGCCGAGCCCGCGACGGCGGCGGGGGCGTCGGGGTTGGGTTCGTCGAGGTAGGAGATGACGATGGGTTGCGCACCGGGCGTGGGGGGGATGATTTTGAAACCGTCGACGTGGATGTTCCAGAGGTCGAAGACGGGGTGGGAGGGATCGGAGAGCGCCACGCCGGGCACGACGGGAATGTCCGCCGTGAATTCTCCGTGGGGAATGTCGGGCTCTCCGCCCAAGGTCATCTGTCCGCAGTGGGTGCCGTCCGGCTCGCCGAGGCCGTCAAAGTAGTAGCCGAACATCGGCGCGATGAGGCCCTCGGCCGCCGCTTGGATGGCGACGGGGTTGTAGTGGGTGATGTTCGTCAGGTCTTTGACCTGGCCGCCGACGGCTTTGAGTTCGGATTCCGGCCAGTAGGAGTTGGCGGATGGGAAGGCGAGGCCCATGATGCCGTAGGCGGTGCCGCTGAGCGGATTGTCCCATCCGGTTGCGACACCCATGGTGACGTTGGTGACGGCGAGGCCTCCATCGATGATGATATCTTCGTAGCCAATGTCGCCAATCACGCCGGTCTTGCCGCCATTATAAGTTGAATTGAACCGCGCACCGGGAATCGGGCCGCCGGAGAAGGTGAAGTTGGGGCTCGTGGTGCCACCTTGGACCGGAGCGCAGTTTTCTTGGGGGCTAAGGTAGAGGGGAAGAGCATCACGTTAGACATTTGTCGGCGGTCGCCAGTGGACAGTAGCACAGCTTGCTGGTGTACGTACACGTGTTTGAGCTTCGTGTCGATGTCGTCGACGCATTCCCAGTCTGCGCTGGGTACCCAGAACACGCTGCTGCCCAGGTCCAACAGAACCGTCAGGTTCGTTTCGCCGACGGTGACGCTGAGTCCGGGGCTGGCGCCAGTGTTGGTCCAGACGAGGTCGGCGGTGTAGACGTTGGGCTTCGGACATGCTTCACCTGTGTCGCGTGCGAGGCGTCAGTCACAATGTAGTGTCGAACAAAGTCGGGCATGGTATGAAAGACGTACCTTTTGGCTCCGTGGGGATGGCAGTCCGCCGGTTCACACGCGGAGGAAGAGAGGTCGCCTCCGTGGAGCTGCCGAACAATGCCGCATAGACAGCCAAGGAAGTGAAAAGAGCGTACATGGTCGGTGAAGAAATGAATGTGATGAGTGGAACGAATGGTACGGAAACACCGCCGAAGGAAGTCTTGGAAAAAGAAAAGGAAGGACGTCTGGATCGAAGGATTGCCGATGAGGTGATGCACCAAGGCAATGGAATACGAGCCTGATCACCGACCTGGTCGGGTTTCTAAATTGCACGTTCAGGCCATGCGAACTCTGATCCAAGACCCGGTCGATGCTCGATGACCGAACATGTTCCCGTCAGACTGGAATGTCATGTCATGGTTGCTATTCGAGCCGGGCCACCTGTGATTTCGATGAACTGCGGAGAGAAGCTGTAAAAGGGGATGATATAGCGGACCAAAGTGTTGTTGTTTCTGGGATGAAGATTCGGAGGGTTGGAAGATACCCTTGCCGGGACAATCTCGGGACAGCCTCAAAGGCAAATATCCGTAGAGAAAGCAGGGCGAATGCTTTCCTATGCTGCGCTGCGCTCTATTGCTGTACGGATTCATCTTACACTCCGTTAACTCATCGACACGATCGCATCTAATGTCTCCTCCCCTCACATCAATCCTCCCACCAACTCCTCGGACCATCTCCCTCCCCTCCCTCTTCTTCCTCTTCCAACACCTGCCCCAGCACCACACTCTCACTCAACCGAAATGTTTCCGCCTCCCTGCGAAACAACCCATGCAACGCCTCCAACAGATCCCCCGTCACCTGCCCACCCACCTTCTCCTTGATCCACGAATCCTTCCCCGTCCACAAATGACTGATCAACTCCCCCTGACACTCCGTGTCGCTCTGCGGGAACCCATTCGCCTCCTTGCAAGGTAAATGTCTCACGCTCCCTTCAAAGTCATACCGGATAAACGTGCCGAAACCGCCTTGATCCGTGACGTTGAACATCTGCGCTTTGAACGCTGTGCATTCCGGATGCCGGCCTCCTTCTTCCGGACAGACTCGCCACTCGTCCATGATCTCCCGAGTTTTCGGCTGGTCTTGCGCGATGATGAAGCCCGTGTTGAGATAGAGGTTTCCGGTGCGGTCTTTGTTGTAGGGTTTGTCGGGGTCAATGGCCATGGCGAGGACGTCGACGGCGGGGTCGAGGGCGAAGTGGTTCATGATCCATTCGAAGGGGAGGTCGAGGTGCGGGAAGATGGCGTCCGAGTCCATGAAGATGCAGGTGGAGTGGTGGTCGAGGAGAGCTGGGATGAGGTAGGGTTTCTTCCAGGAGGCGCGGCGGCCGTCTGGGAAGGGTTCGATGTCGATGTAGTAGTATTTGTAGCTGATAGGTGGAAGGGCGGCAGGTCAGTGGATGCTCGTTCGGAGATTTCTTGGGGCCATATCCCGTCAAATCTTACCCGTGAATCTTTGCATATAGCCAGTGATTGAGAATGCCCAAAGAAAGTCCATGGACTGTGCTCGGTTCGTTCCAGTTCATGAGCTCATCCGCCCAGATCATACCAGTCTTGTTGAAATGACGATTGTCAAAGTCGAAAATGCAGAGGTCTTTCCCGAGCGGTTCTGTCCAGTGGCGAGTTTTGTTTTGAGGCAAGTCGAAGCCAACCCAGCCATGAGGGGCGAAATGTGAAGTGTTGACTTGGAAATTCGGCGATGGCCGCGCGATGTGTTTGAGGTATGCGTTGATCAGCTGTTCTTCTTCTTCCGCTGCGGAGACTGTGATGTTGGACTTGGGATTGCTCCTGCGAAATGATGGTGAGAATCAATGTTGGCTGTATGGCGAAACCTTGCATCACCCCTGGCCGGGGCGCATTGAGGACTACAAGTACTTACAACGCATCGCTCTCCATGCCCCACCCGCCCTCTGATGCATGACTCAACAACGTCAGGAAGACTAGCACTGCGACCGCACACGCAGCAAAGATGCCCAATCTTTGCGACCGAGGATTGGACCAGCTGAAGTTGAGTTTGGACAGCATCGAATCCGACGCATCACGCATGGTCACGCAAGGTCATCGCATCCGGTCCGGGTTCCAGGAGGGATGGTTCGTCCGTGTGGTCGAAACTGCTCCGGGATGATGATGAACGGTGGTGGTGGTGGTGGTGGTGGTGGTGATGATCCCCTGGCGGAGCGGAAGTCTCGTCGGAGGAAGGCAAGGACCGTGAGGCGACGTGGAATGTGAAATTGTCGGCAGCGACGAGGAGGTCAGCCCGGTGTAACCCATGGGATCCATTTTCAGCCGCTTGGCAAGGATGGTGAAATGGGAGCCAGTAGAATGGTTCGCTTGCGTTGGTGGCACATGGGTCGGAATGCAGGGGTGGGATCGGATGTCGTTGTTATCGTTATCGACGGGAGGTTTGCTGTCCGGGATAAAGCCGACGGCGACGACAACAGGCTGGAGAGGGAGCCTCATCTCGACACGGGGAGAGAGTCGACATGCTGCACGATGGAAGGATGCGTTGCTCACTCAGTGAGGAGTTGGTCGGAGGATGACATGGGCATTGCGCAGGCGAAGAGGAGACGTGAATGTGATACACCAACCCTCGGCGTTCATCGGGACATCTTGGCCCGTCAATCTCCGGGCCGAAACGGACTGAACTCAATCTCAATGCGGAGGAAGAACCCCCGTAAAGTGTCCTCATCAAGCAGCTCCGGTGCAATGCTCGGATCAAGTCAAGCTCGGCCGATATCTAGGCGCCACGCCGAGCGCTGGGCTGAATCCTTCTCCTCCACATCGATCACGAGGACGACGCGCAGTTCTCAATGCAATGTACGATGAAACGACTCTCGTGTCACGTCGCTGATGCTCTCACTACTCGCCCATCAAGTGAGCGGATACCACGATGGTATCTCTGGAGACGACAGGAGGACGACCACGAAAGCAATTGCATGATTGTACTATGGCTCGCCATGCCCAAGACAAGCCAAACTACCGGAGAGGAACCGCGTCACCTGATCCTGCACTGAATGTGTCACTGCAAAGTCTTCTGAGAAAGCCATGACGCCTTGCCGGACCGCCCAGCATGCTGGCAGCCTTATCAGGCGGACAATCCTTTCAACAGGAAACGCGGTCCGAGTCCAGGTCGAGCGACGGCAACGATTAAAGGTCGAGCACGAACTTGACGAGCCGTTATAGCCGTACATGCCCAGCGGTAAACAGGCCTGCGGCGGCACTTGCCTGTTAGCTGCAGGCAATGGCCAAGGAGACGTGCCGAGATGCGAACAGGCGAGGTCGGCAATCAACGTGGACGTCTTCGGGAGATGCACGTCCGAGCAAGCAGATATTAATTACAGCCCAGAGTGCGACTAGAAGACGCGTACGGACATGCCGCTCTGCGTTCCTTTTCGAGCTATATCAGGGCAGCCATGAAAAACTCCGAATTTAACGGCTCTTACAACACTGATCGTATCATCGCCAGCTGCTCTTACCGTGCGAAATGTAGCGAACACGGCCATGCTTAAGATCCGTCTCTGCGCTTTGCGACGGAGCAAGCACCTTTCTGCAACGGGATACATAGCCTGTCCCAGAAGGCAAAGACTCGGTTCTCGCGCCTACAACCAATCTCTAGCCAGCCTGACTTGGAAGAAATGCCGACAGCTATTCAAGAAAAGTAGCGACATGGTCCCAGCTACTCACGCCAATTACGATGATCTGGACCGCTGCCCGCTAAGGATTCATGCAGAACTTCCTTAAGGGGCATTCTCAAACTCGGATTGGCTCCTGAAGACTGTGTCGCCAAAGCATGAATTGAAGTCTCACTCAAATTCAATGTCGTGGAATCAAAGGTCACCATCGACACGAAGGTAAGGAAGGGAAGCTGTATGAGATGGCCATCATCCCATCCCTCGATTCGTCCTCGAGGTTCCTTCATCTCCCTTTCTCGCTCCATCAGCAGAAGTCTTCCTCACGCGCCAACAACGCAGTCCTCCTCGCCCACAATCTCATCAGCAAATAAGGCCCACAACTATGCTCCGCTACCTGCTCATCCTCGCCTCGCTGCCCCTCCCCTCCCACGCGGACTACTGCAACTGACCAAACAACTGCATCTGCAAGTCCTCAGCGGGCGTATGACTCAGCAAGACTGCTGTTGGCATCGATTGGATCTGCCATGACCGCGCCTGCACCGGAAAATACTCCGCCACGAAGACCTGCCGTCTTTGGAATCAAAGAGAATGTCATAACGACCACAAACCGAGAATCAACCGTGGTGCGAAAAGGGTTGGAACCATTGTGATGAGGAGTGTTGGGGATAGGAGGGTGGTATGTGGTTTGCTCAACGGACTGCTATGGGGTAGGCTGGGTGATGTTGGATGGTTTGCGCTGACTTGGGACAGTACGCTTTGGTGGTCAAGGGAGCCAGCACAATGGAATGCATCATGACTGCGAGTCACCGAATGGAAGCACTTGACTTCTGCAGATTTTGAACTGGAAGCGGCTGCGTTTGCCATTCTTGGAGTGGACTAACGTGACGGTTGGAGTTGTGGTCTCGCAACCTGCCCGTCGAGTCCTGTACAATCTACATCTCATGGCTTCAGTGCAATAGTGCTGCTCTACGCACGTTCATTCGATTCTCGTTGCCAAGGCATAATTCCTACGAGAGCCTCAAGCTACATCATATACAACACCCCATGCTCCTCCACCCTCCGCTCGTTCTTCGGCAGAAAAGTGCACGGCTACCACTCCCACCTTGGCACTATCTTCAGCTACTCTGATCCTGCACACTCCACCATATGCTTGGACGTTCGCTAAGCCGGCCACTCGAAGACTCGTCTCACATGCAAGCCAAGCATATTTACAGGCATGTCGACGACAAACATGTCCGACCGTACGATCAAACACGATAACGGTAGTGAATACGGACGTCCCGCCGCGTCATGGCGGCATGCGTTTGCTTGCATGTGCCCTGGCAAACGCAGCGGTGGGGTATTGAGTCCTCGATTCCACCTCTCTCTCATTGATCTTCATCTTTCTCTTCTTCCCATCAAACAACCAACAAACACATCTCACCAACAACGTCCAAACCCCAACCGCAACCGCAACCGCAACCATGTCCTTCTTCAAAAAACTCACCGACGAATTCAAAGAACTCAAAGCCAAATTCGACGACGACGAGCCCAAGAAGGAGGAAAAGAAGAAAGAAGACAAGCCAAAAGAAGACGACACCAAAGCCGTCGACTCCCATACCACCTCCCACGACGTCCACACCACCCCTTCCCAACCCCCCTTCGATCCTTCCGCCCAGCAGCAACAATACGCCCCACCCCCAGCCGGTTCTCACTCCCAACCTCCCCTCCCCCCCGGTTGGTCCGCTCAATTCGACCAATCCAGTCAGCGATGGTACTACATCGAGCAAACCACCGGCCGCACGCAGTGGGAGACTCCAATGAGCCACAACGCAGACTACGCTGCTCCCCCGCCAACGAGTGGATACGGACAGCCTGGAGCCGGATATGAAGCTTCTCGCGGGCATGAGGGCTCCCACGGCGGAGCGGGCGGGTTTTACCATCACTACGGTTCCGCGATGCCTCCTGGGGCGATGGCGGCGGGGCATGCGGGCGGACACGACGCCAATGCGGCGCAGTACTATGGGGACGTCAAGGCCGCGGAGAAGAAGGATGGGGAGAAAAAGGACAAGGACAAGGAGAAGGAGAAGAAGAAGGACAATGGAACCAGGAATATGATGTTGGCGGGTGCGGGAGGTTTGGCCGTGGGGGGCGTGGCGGGCGCGATGATGGCCGGTATGTAACCATCGACTGCATTCGTGAACAATGACACAAGCAACGACTGACGCTTTCTTCTCTCACAGGCGACTCCGACTCCGACGACGGGCACCACTCCTCCGCTCAACCCACCACCTACGCCCCTCAACCCACCACCTACGCCCCTCAACCCTCCTACGGCGCCCCTGCCCCCCAGCCCACCTACGGTCAAGACCCCCTCATGGCCCCTCCCCCCGCCCACGACAGCGACGCCGAGTCCCTCCACGAAGCGCAGCAAAACTACGCGGACGCCCAACGCGCGGCGGCGGACTCGGATGCGAGCAGCAGTGACGAGGAAGCGTTGCGGGAGGCGAGGGAGGAAGTGGAGGAGGAGAGGGAGGAGTATTACGATGATTAGATGTCGGGGGCGGAGGGATAGCGGGAGTTGTGAGAGGGACTTTCGGAAGTTTTCGAGCGTTTATCGTCGGCTCGCGATGATTTGTGGGAAGCGGGTTTTTCGTTGGAAGTGAGAGGGAGGGGGGTCGCTTGCAGATCGACGGCTGTGACTCCATCGATTGCGGATGTTCCCTGAGACTGGAGTTTTCGTCGGCAGATGGTTAGATGCAGTGAGCTGCTTGCTTGGGATTCCTACTTCGACTGCGACCCGACCCCTACGTTCAACTTCGCCTGCCATGCCATTAATGAAGCCTTCGAGTCCGTGTTCTCACTTGGCTTGTCTTTGACCGGTTCAGGTGCAGCCTTCTTTTCCGTCTCCTCCTTGTCTTTAGCCGGTTCAGGTGTAGCCTTCTGGTCCGTCTCCTCCTCAGCGTTCTTCCGTCCAAATCTAAAGCCGGTAAACTTCTTGGGAACTTCGGCGGGAGTCGCATCCTCCTCATTGCTCTTCTTGTCGTCCTTGAACGGGTTCGCCACTCTACCATCCAACTTGATGACTTTCGCCAACTTCGGAGCGGTGACGCCCCAGGCTTCAGTCGGCGACGGACCATCCACTCCCACGTTTCCCCCCGCCAGCGGCGAGAAACTCACGGTCCCGTCTGCATTCACCTTCGCTTCCGGTATCCCTCCCTCAACACCACCATCGTCCTTCAACAACGTCTCCCGTCGCCCCCCCCGCCTCTCACGCGGCGTCTTGTTCCCCGTCCACTCCCTCCCCCCTTCATCTGATCCCTCCCCCACCCCCTCCGGCAACCCCACCCTCTTCACCTCCCTCAACCTCCTCTTCTCCACCTCCGCCTGTCCCAGCATCTCCCTCCTCGTCTGCTCATTCTGCTTCATCTCCTCCACCTGCCGAACCAACTCCCCCACCCTCGTCTCCGCCCTCACCCTCTCCCCCTTGAGCAGCAACTGCACATTCCTCAATCTCCGCTCCTGCTCCTCCTCCTCCGCTTCCTTCATGCTCTTCCGTATCCCCGCCACCGGTCCCGGTCCGATGTCCGCGGGGAACGGCTCCGCCACGAGATCCTGCAGGTGGAGACGCAGTCGTTCCACCACCTCCACATGGCTCGTCGTCCGGTCTTTGACGCGGGGATTCTCTTTGCGCCATGGTTGCACGATGAAGGGGGGAATTTGGTCGGGTTTCTGACGGGTGGGTTTGGGAGCGGAGGGGGGAGGACGGATGGTGGAGAGGGACTCGGTGAGGGATTGGAGGCCGATGGAGAGTTTGGTGAGGGTTGTGGAGAGGCGGGCGAGCGAGCGGGTGGTTTTGAGGGTTTGTTCGTCGTGTTGGAGTTTGAGGAATTCGGCGGTTGCGGTGGGGTCGTTGGAGGCTAGTCGTCGGGCGAGGTCCGGGAGGGGAGGAGGGGTGGTGGACGCGGAGGTGGTGGTGGAGGTGTTGTCGAGGAGGGAAGGTGTGGTGGAGAGCGAGCGTCGAGGAGGTCGTTGGAGAGGTGGAATGCATCGAACGCCCTGTGAGCGGAGGGCGGACATTGTTGTTGATGTCGACGATGAGATGAATTCAATGGCAAGAAGTCGAGATTCACCTCAAATTGCTCGGAGTCAGGTCCGCAAGGTTTTGACTAAGAAACGCCCCGAACTGCTGCATCGATCAACGTCACGGCATCCTTTCTTCATACAACGACATTCCATCAAACATGTGAATACCGGAGTACGGCAAAAGAATCAAGACATCCACAATGAGCGCCGCCGACCTCCAATCCCTCCTCCGCTTCCTCACCAAAGATGCCAAACTGGCCCTCGCAACCGCCATGAGCAAAGTCAAAGACCTCCAAGCCGCACACCTCGACTCCCCAGAAACAATCGCCAAAATCAAACCAGAAACCCTTCAACCCATCTTCTCAGACGACAAGACCGTCAAGCAAATCATCTCCGCCGCCAAACGCCTCTCCAAGAAACGCTCCGCCGGCGAGATCGACGACAACCCACCCCCACCCAAGAAGAAACCCAAATCGGAATCCCTCTTCACCGACCAAACCCCCCTCTCCCCGACCTCCCTAGAGTCCTCACTCACCCTCCCCTCCTCCACGCTCCCTGCATCCTCCCTCTCCAATACATCCCTCATCACCAACCGCGCCCCTTTAGTGCTCGCGTTCCTCGTCACCCTGCTCAAGTACACCATGCCCGAACAACCGCTTTCCAGTAGGCTGAGTTTGGCGCAAGCATATGTCAGCCAGACGAGTAAGAAGCGGGCGATTTATTTGGGGATTGAGGATGGGAAGACGGCGGAGGAGGAGGGGTTTGGAGAGGGGTTGCCGCGGGTGGTGGTGGGTGGGAAGGAGATTCGGGTTTTGAGGAGGTGGGGGTATGAGTGGCGGGGAGAGGGTGGAGAGGAGGGTGAGATGCGAGGCGATGGCGTTGGAGCGCGTGGTGTGAAAGCTGAGGATGGTGATGGTGGCGAGGGAGGAGAGGAAGTGCAGGTGGAGGAGAAGCCGGCTCTGTGGGCGCTGGATCTTGAGGCATTGAAGAAGACTGACGATTCTTCGAAACGTTCTGACGACAGGATCGGGACGTACAGCAATCTTCCCATCCACACACCACAGTCTGCAAGGGCGTACATTATGAAGGCCTTCGCATCAGCGCCCGGTACAGAAGCAGCAGCCACCACAACGAAGAAGGCGACCGCAAAGGCCAATGCCGCGGAGAAGGAGGCGAATCTCGGCAAACTGTTGAGGGCGCTGGACTTGCTATACGAGTCTTGGGCAACGACGTTGAGTGCTGATGAGCTGGATGCGAGGACTTGGGGCTGGTATGTCAAAGTCCGACCGACTGTGGAAGATGGAGTGGCAGGTTGGGGTGGGAAGAATGTATTGGAGTTGGGCGACATTCTGGCATTGCGTCGATCCGAGGCTGACTGAGCTGAACTTGGACCCATACTACAAGCCCGGCAGACCTCAGTGCTTTCCCGGTAACCACTCGGCCAATTTCTCCAAACTCCAGAACCCGACAGCACTATGCTCATCGAGAACGTCGTAGAGATCACCCACCGGCTCGTCCTCCAAAGGCTTCACGTCCTCGCCGTGGCCGCCTTTCTCCCGATCGATCAAGACAGCCTTCCATCCCGCGCTCAGCGCTCCAACCACATCTTTTGCATACTCGTCTCCGACATACACCTTTCTCCAAGCATCATGACCCAGCGAATCCGAGACACCTCTCACCTCAAGCGTCTGCATCAACATCCCCTCGGCCGCCTCGAAAATCCGCTTATCCGGCTTCTCGTGCCCAACATGATACGACATGACTGAGAAATCAACGTCACACTCCACGTTCACCGGGGCGAATTCCACCTCCCCCGACGAGTCGCCGAACCGCAAAGAACTAACCCTCATCCCCAGCGCCCTCAAAATCTCCGGCACCCGATCGTCCGAATTGGTCACCACTCCAATGACCACGTGCGTCCCACTCGCCGCGTGAAGTCGACGAATTTTCCGCACCAGAGGGACGACGTCCGGAAAAAGCGTGTATCCTTCTTCGCACCGGAATCTTTGCAGGAGTTGGGGGACCAAGTCGGGTGGGAGAGGCGTGTTGGGTGGGGTCAAGGGTTGGAAGGTGTTGGTTATGATCTGTCGGAGTCGTTCATTCAGGCAGTTGAAATCAATGGCACAAAAGTCCAAGCTAGACGAAGCAAATATACGTACATTCGCCCACCATTTCTCGGGATGGAGACCGTTTGCCTTGCCGTAATTTGGGTTGGTCGCGGATTCTTGCTTGAATGCTGCCCCGGATTGAGATCCCCGTCAGAGCCGGGCTGTAGTGGCGAGCCGATGGGGAATTTTGACGCACCGGCTTTGAAGGATTTTGCTACGTCGTCGTTCTTAAACGGTCCTCCGAGTCCGAGGGAACGGGCTACATCTCCGTATTGTTGGGCGATCGGGTGGCGGGGTGTGAAGAGGGTTCCGAAGGCGTCGAAGCAGAGGAGGAGGTGGCGGGGTCGGGATGCCATTGTTGGAGTTCAGGTGTGATTGTGCATGTATAAGTGTTACTCTTGGTGCATCGTCCGTTGCATTCGTGGGGACATCGGATATCTTTTCGGATGTCGACCGGAAGAAAGGGAGTGGAGGAATAGCCGGGAAGAGGAATAGGCTTTCAGATAAGCTTTACGATCCGATCCTCGCTTGAAGGAGAATCAGCGTCTTCCTATTGGGCAGAAAGACGCGGATTGTCGTCGCGTGGACTTGGACCCATCACTTCTCTCCATATCACACTACTCATCTTCAACCTCACCTTCCACCACCACCACCACCACCACCGCCGCCGCGACCCTACTCCTCCATCATGGCCACCCCTCTCGACGAACTGTCCGACCTGGAAAAACTCGAATCCGGCCTCCTCGAACTCGACCCCTCCCCCATCGACTCCCCCGAACTCCCCTCCACGCCCAAAGACTTCCCCACCCGCCACTCCACCACCAACTCCATCGGCCTCAACACCTCCACCACCCACTCCGCAATCTGGTACCTCGCCCGCCTCCACAAATACTCCTCCTACGCCTTCTCCGTCTTCGCCACATTCCACATCGCCAACACATCCCTCATCCCCTTACTCACCCAATCCGTGCCCGCCTCCGAACCCTACCTCCTCCTCACCCGCCCATACTACCAAGGTTTCCCCATGGAACCCCTCCTCGTCACGGTCCCAATCTACACCCACGTCCTCTCCGGTCTCGCGATCCGCGTGCTGCGACGAAACCAAAACGCCGCCCGCTACGGCGACGCCCACTCGTCCGAGAACAAAGCCGTCTTCTTCACGCACTTCTGGCCGAAAGTCAGCGGCATCGCGAAACTCGGCTACCCGCTCGCCGTCCTCGTGACGGGCCACATGGCGATCAACAGGTGGATTCCGCGGAACCACCTCGGCGGCAGCGTGGAATTGGCGTATGTGAGTCACGCTTTCGCACGGCATCCCGTCGTGGCGTATGCGGGTTTCGCGGCGTTGATGGGGGTTGGGGTGTTTCATACCACGTGGGGGTGGGCGAAGTGGTTGGGTTGGACGCCGGACAGGGTGACGCAGACGGGGTATGAGAGGGAGGTGGCGAGGAAGAAGAGGTGGTATGCGGTGAATGGCGTCGCGGCGGGGGTGTTGGCGGTGTGGATGGCGGGTGCGTTCGGGGTTGTGGCGAGGGGTGGGGAGGCGCTGGGGTGGGTGGGACGGCAGTATGATGAGATTTATGGGAAGATACCGGTGGTGGGGAGGTGGTTGTGACGGCTGGGATGGGGATTGAAAGAGCATCGCATTTTCTGCGGCGTCGGATGGAGGGTCGAGATACCCTTTTCATCACCAATGTCAGTGCTCCACTTGCGAACAGGGCAAGAACAGGCCGACACCTGGACATGCCCGTCATGGTTGCGCGCGTCGATTGTGTATCACCATCCGGCCTACCACAATCGACACTTCGATACGAAGTCTCTGCCCCTTGAGAGAGACACATTCCATGGTTCAGGTAGGCAATGTATCAAGGGCGCGGAACGGTGGCATCCCTTGTATGGCCCTCTCATCTGTATCCCTCGGGACGACGGGAAACCTCTGCAATGACGGCGAGGCGCGGACGTGCAAATGACACAGACGAAAGGGTTGGGGTTGCATGGGTAAGTCTCGGGGCATATATAAAGCCATCTTGAGAGCTACGACGTTGGAGGAGATATCTTCTATGCATGCGGACTGGTGAGAGTGCTTTGGACCAAGCTCGTGGTGCTGAGGGCACTTGTATCATGTTGGAGTCATGATTCTTCAGGACTTTGTGAGGATGAATGGTGATGGGGCACATTGACTGTGCTTGCTGCTGAATAGCCGCTACAATTGAGAGCCGTTTCATCGCCGAAGTTCGCGGGGAGAAGGTCGGTGGGCTTCTGTTCGAATTCTGACGCCGATGCGTGGCCTTGTCTAGGTCGACGAAGCGTCCTGGCTGGATCGCCGAATATTCGATTGCCTGAGACATTCCTGGACATCAAGCAAGGCGCTGGCTTTCTCTGGATGGGTCTCGCGGTTAAGACCAAGCTCGAGTTGGAGCAGAGCAAGTTTCTGGATGAGAAGAGCCAGAAGCAGGGCAGACTGCGCGAACCCATGGGATGAGACCGACCGTGTCGAAGGAGGGCATGGCATACATGTGTCTCTCAATCATGTTTGCCGCTTAATTGCTGTTTCTTCGACAGTCCGAGATGCACAAGCGATGTGAGAAGACCCTTTGGTCAGATGCTTACACCAGAAGCATAAGCCGTTCACATGAAGATTGGAAGTTCACGCTACTTGTGGACGGCTCGTGTTCATGCAGAACGGCAGCTCCATCACATCAATCAGCACGCTCTTGCGGACCGCATACCATTCTCAAACACTTTCGCTTCGGACAATCGCTCGACTACAATCGATCGAACACGACAGGGAAGACGAGACACCAGATACGACACACAACGCATACAATTGCTGCACACAACCAGGCACCATGGCTCCCACTCAGAGCACCTGGCTACTGCGCCTCGCCATCACCGCAGTCCTCTGCGCATGCCTACTCACGACGATCCCATACTTCCAGAAGCCTTCGCCCCACGCATCACTAGCACTCGACCCACGAGCCAACGTACACCCATCTCCCAGCTCGTACCTCGACTCGCTCTCCTCCAACCTCATAAAACGATACACCCCCTGCAACTGGGACGCCGTAGCTTTGACCGCCGCCGCGGCCCTCGCCGGCGACCTCCCCTGGGAGGAACTCGACCCCTGCACCCGCATGGTCGTCAAAGGCTACCACCTCCTCTGCCACATGAACAGTCCCGTCGACCGTGTCGCCCAATCGATCTACACCCGTCCCACGCAGCTCGATGACCACGGCTGGCAGCCCATCGACTACGAAGAAGAGTGGGACTCCGTCGGCCTCGACCCGGCTTTTCGCGGTCTGGGGATCGAAACGGCCAAAGACCACTGGATCGATGACAGTTTGGATCACGGCCGATCTAGTCAGCCTGGAGGTTCCGGACCAGTGTACCCAGCCACGCAGGCCTCTTTCGAGTGGTCGTTCAATCCTGGAGACGGAGCGCTAGTAGTCGTCAACGCCCACGGTCCGGTCTTCATGGCCGCGGAGAATCAGATGTCCGGGCCGATCATTCCGTTGAAAAACTGGTCGGACGCAACATTCTTGACCTGGTCGGAGTTGTTCCTCGACGGTGAGCACGGAGGGGATCCAAAGGTCCTGCAGCATGTTTTCCATCACAACGTCGTCAACGATGAGTCGATTGAGGGCTTCAGATCCGTGTTGGGCATGGATGTGGAGTTCCCGCCGCAGCCGGTAAGTTTTTCCTTTTTCTCGCTTGATATGTGCTCCCCCCTTGAGATGTCGACTGGGCTGACGATATTTTCTGCAGTGGCCCGGCACGAGTTTTGATATCAGGACTCCGCAGGGGCTGGCGACGCTGAGTCTACCGAATGGGCGGGGGCTGGCGTGGTTGCTCGCCCAGCACAAGGTGCAGCTGGGGATCAAAGTCATTGACCGGGTGAATATTTTCAGCTGTCCGGGGATTTACGGTGGCGAAGAGGCGCCGCAGTGGTGTTTGTATCTGCATGTTGTGGACGGGCCGATTGGGGACGGGTATTGAGGGGGTAGAGATTTGCTTGTGGCGTTGATCCTTTCGCCGTGGAGAAAAGTCTGCGTTTTGTGCATTTGGCGGTCGAGGCGCATGCAGCGCGACCATGAGAGTCGTATCCATTTATTGCTGAGCCAGACGTGACACGTATATCAGCGGGTAGATGTGCTCTCTTACACTCCCTGCATACCGATCGACGTCCACGCTCTACGACAGCTCCACCGCGCCACTATGCAAGTCGGTGTACAGATGAGCCTTTGCAACCTGGTGTTCTGTGTGGCACTTCTAAAAGCTCCCAGTGACCCTCGTCGTCTCTCTGGCATGTTACCCTCTGCCGTTGCCTCTCCTGACACCCTGATCTTTGATCAGCCCGTCAAAGTGACCACCGATTCTGCTGAAGGTGGAAGTAGCGCCACAGGCTTCGCTGATCGTGCATCCCGGGGAGATGTTTCGACACATACCTCGCTGTGGCTGTCCCGAATCTCCACGGCCGGGTGGATTACTTGTCGGAGAAAGCGAGAGGCTTCGACGTGGAGGCCAATGGGATATCAAAGTCGGCGTGGTTGACTCCGAACGGAAAGCGTTCATGCGCATGGCGTTGATTGGTACACCGTAGCATCCGAGATCGATGACGGTTCCGTTCACAGTCTAACAGCTGTGGATATAAGTACAGTACTTGCAGTTTCATTTCCACAAACTCCAGGAGAGCTTGTCGGGCGGCCGTCATGTACACTTGCCGTCGCGTTGGCGAGACGATACGTCTCAGATCCGCGACCTGGAAGAAAGCTCTCTTTCAAGAGGACTCTGAGGCCAGCCTTTCCTGGCGGCACGGCTACTTCGTACGCTTCGATCGAGGTGGACTCTATCTTGGATCTCCAATAATTCATAGAATCTGAGAGATATGCATGGTCGAAGCCAATGTTCCCTTGCCCGCAAGTGATTTGGTAGGTTCCAGCTACTGTCTGAGAGCCACAGTGGTGGACAGGATATCCGAATGGCCGATGATAAACTCGGCAGTCCGATGCGACGATGGCGGAACTCGCCGCAGAGACGAGGACTGCTCTGCTCTGCTATTCTGAGCTCCCCCAATCGGTTGATTAGTCGAACGCGGACAGCGCACAAGTCCGAGAAAGTATGATCGACTGGCGAGGTGGGACCGGGACAATAGGTGGGAGGGGCATGGGTGCCGATGGGTCGAAGTCGAAGAAGAGAGAGTACCTCTCAGTTGTTTCCGCCATCATGACTCTGGACGACCTGGTCCCGTTGCTTCATGCGGTCGAGCCCACCGAAAAGGCAAGATCCTGCTGATAGTCTATTTCTGCCTTAGGCACCAACTTTCGCGCCGTTCTTCTTAAGAGGCTTCTTTGTCGAAGGCTTTCGGCGTCTGTTCTGTCTCTTCTTGAAGCCGTGGCAATCCGAATTCCTGGGCGTCTGCTTCTCGACAGCAAGTGCGTCCTGTCCATCCTGTCTGCTTTCCATTGCACGGGAAATATCGGGCTGCTACGAGGTACACCAGCACAACAGCTTCACATCCCTCCTTCCACTCCCGCCGTGATACAGTATCGTGGTGAGAGTTGGGCACTAACATGGATCAGCCGTCACGTTCGAGCACATGTCAGACTCTGCCCTAATCACCGCTGAAGCTTCAAAGAGATGGCTGATCCTGCTCGTCCTTCTGCTCCGTAGATCTGCTACCTCCTCGGTTTTTCAGGCGTCCCATCGATCCCTCTCAGCTCATCTGTCGGACGAAGGCATCCTCCCTTGGACAACACCAAAAGACACGACAGGCACGATGCAGTTGCACATCCTCCAGCTTTCCATTATCCTCGCCATGGCTCCGGCCGTCTTGGGCAAAGGCGTACGACCTCGCATATCGCGCCTTCCTCTCCTTCAAGCATTGCCACTAACAGCACATAGAAATGCACGTTCAAACTGGGCTACGTGGATGGCAAGTGTGACCTTGGCAAATACTCTACCGGGTCACATGCCGGCACTGAGGCACTCTACAAATGCGGTCCTGTACGCGGCATCATCATCTCCGGTCCCAGTTCATCTCACTGACACTGTTTATACAGCAAAACAGATGCAAGCTCGAAGGCGCTCCGTGCGCTCTCGTACAGGGGATCTTTCCGTACGCGGACTGCAAGTATCAATAATCGACGTCGCTGCAATGTATGGCTTCCCTATCCCACGCTTCGAATGTCCTCGCTACCTTGTGTCCGGATCGTGGAGATGCATGGCTGACCTTTGCCCGCTTAGCACCTCGATTGGCGATCCTCGCGACGGGCCTGACTTGAGTCGCATGAAGTGGAAGGCGGTGGAGAGGAGTGGGTTGTGCACGGTCTCTCGTTGCTGCAAGAATGATACTAGAAGATTCCGACAATATTCGCAGCGTAACTGTCTCTACGACGTCTTTCGATTCGATGTAAGTTCTTTGCAACGATGTTGAATCCGGAAGGGATCTCAACCTCATCTTGAGGACATCATCTGGATACACTTCCGAGGAGCGACGCTGCAGGTCGGTCCCTCAAAAGCTTGTACTGCATCGTCCCAGGGCTGCACTGCCTGGCATGAAATCAAGCCGTGGATCTCCCAGGACATTTCATTCGTGCACGCGATGAACGGCTTCATGTTCATCCGCGGTCCGGAGCACACGAAAGGTATAACAGAGCTGCGTCTCGCTTTCTTCGTCTCTTCATTTCTTTCCTCCAATCCCTCACACTCTCACGCTTCCTGTCCAACAATTTCTTCGCTGCGAACAAACTCTCCAAAACGAATGCACGATGAAGAACATCATCCTCTCCGCCATCCTCGTCCTTGCTCTCTCCGCCTTGCCATTGGCGAGTGCTTGTTTCAACACCGACTGCTTGGGAAGCAGTGGCAACACTTGCAACTGCGATGGGTATCAAGGCAAATGCCAAGGTGGGGATGGAGTATGTCATACTCGCGCAGATTCCACTCATTGCAGCGCTGACTCGTTCTAGACCTGCGTGGTGCCTTAAACCTGGCAACAAGGTGCTCATCTGCTGCACTGCCCCGAGCACTGCCCCACACAGACCATGCAGGCAACATCCGTCGTCTCCCGAACGACACGTCTGTCATCTGGACTCCGCCGCTCCGCTCGATCTCAATCTCCTTCTCCCTTCGCTCACAATCGAACGAAGTCATTCCCAACGAGCAAGTCAACATCCTCCTCTACCATGAAGATCTCCATTCCGCGCTCGCCATCTTGCCTCTATCGTGAACCCCCGTCTCTTGGCTCGTGGAGACTGCTGGGTCTACCCATGTGTAGTAGCATTGCCAAAGTTTAAACGCTGACTGCACTTGCGGCGATCTCCCAAGAAACTGCGATGATGGGCAAAATCTGCTGCCCGAACAGCTCTCCTGATTCCGGTCATCCATGCACTGACCCCGGAATTACCCTGGGTGCAATGGGTGCATGGCCATACTTGAAACAAGAAACATCCGCTTCTTCCGAAAGACATGATATAAGCACCAACGGGACCACTCTTTCTCTTGCTTCCCTTCGCTCGCGCATCTCACGACGTTCATACTGTCTGGCGACGCAACCCACCAGCCTTCCAACAACCTTCCAACAACCTTCCAACAACCCTACAACAACGGCCCACCATGAAAACCTTCATCTTACCTACCATCATGGCCCTTCTCCTCACCGCACTCCCACTGGCGAGTGCGAGCTGCGATTCGTACGCGTGCAAGTTCTACCAGAACCAGGCTTGCAACTGCGGCGAAACCCCCGGGAGATGCGCCGGATATGTATGTCGACTTGCTGCTCTGTTCATTGTTCATTTCGGAGCATGCTGACTTGCTCTAGACCTGTGTGACCGGATGATGGTCAACATCCACCAAGTGCGGGTCCATGTGAAGTGAGGTGGTGCGTCTGTCGATGTAGGTTATGCTCCGATGCTGTCTGTTGTGTTAGGCTGCTGACATGTTTCCAGTTTGAGCCACCCGAGCGATCGGAAGGTGCGAATAGGGTACTTTGTCTTTGGAAGGCCGGAATGTAGTTGTCGAATGGAAGATGGATTTGCACTCATTGTGATCATGTCTCGATATGCCCGTCGTCAGGGACTCTTCCTTCATCCTTGTCAGCTTCACATCGCCGTTTCCACGCGCTCGCGATAGCGCGATATATCAAGGTCACTGGGCGCACATCAGTCTTTTCTTTGGAGCGCTAAATGGCGGTTCTCCTTCCCAAAGGCTCACCCTGCGCGAATGGACGGGCTATCATGTGCATGCAATACATGGGCTGTAGCTTCGAGAGGTGATGGTTCGCCATCACGGTCCATGTCGTTTCGGTAACAAGCGCAGAATGAGGCACTGTCCGGAGTACGACAGGTGAGCAAATTGGAATGAATGCCTCGCAAGTCTTGCCCAGGTGTGATAGCCCGACGTTTCGTCCTGTCCTTGAAGAGAACCCTGACGCTGCGAAGGCGGCGACCACTCCGGTGCATTCACACACTGCACCTCGTATGCACTGCCTCGAAAGCTATCCTGGCCACGGAAGAAACGGGAACCCAAGTATGCACTGCGAATCATGCACTGCCCCCAAGCTCCCGATGGCCGCGGATCAAACAGGAATACCCGTCGTCTTCCGAGCGACACATATAGGGACCGTCACGCCGCTCCCAACAATATTTTCCTGTGCTCACAGTCCAACGACCTCATTCAAATCACGCCATTCAAAGAATTCATTGCTATCAAGCAATATCGTCCACCAAGCCTTGATCAGCTACCTACCCCCATCATGAAGACTTTCATCCTGTCCGCCGTCATGGCCGTCCTTCTCACTGCCCTCCCACTGGCGAGCGCGAACTGCTATGTCTGGGAATGCGAACTAGACGACAGCAAAGGCATGAGATGCCCCTGCGGCGATGTTCAAAATGGAAAATGCGACGGCGACGGTGTATGTCGACTTGCCACTTACTGCTCATATTTCATCGCTGGACTGCGCTGACATGTTTCAGACTTGCGTGATGTGATCGTCAGCATTCACGATCACCGCGTCATATGAAGCGAGGCATTGAGTCTGTCGATGTAGGTGTGATCGATGACTCTCTCTCGGCGTTCTGGACGGCTGACATCATGGCAGAACTCGCATGCAAAGAACAGAGAGTGCTTGGAGAGATGTTCCTGCAGAGAGAGTGCTTGGAGACTGTGCTTGGAGGATTCTCATGACGTGTTCCCTCGGATTGTTCTCATGTCCGTTGAAAACTGGATACGTATGGCAATCGGAAATGAGTTTGACGCAAGGTCACCACATTTCCATGTCTACCACTCTTGCCAAGCCATTCATCCAGTGCAGTGTCCAGGCGCGGAGTCTTTGCGCGTGGCGTTGGTTGAGACGTCGCTGACGCATCCTGGTAAGGACCACTGTGCGAGATATGTTCCACAGACCCTTTAGTACTTTCCAATTCGCGGCAGCACGGCCTCAAGCCCGTGGTCAAGAGACAAAAAGCATCCCTCACCTCCCACCGCCGGCCCAGCTGCCCTTTTCAAGTTTTCGGACAATCGAAGCCCCCCTCACAGTTGTTGTATTTCTTCGCATGCAAACCGCAATACTCGAGGTCATGGTCCTCTGTGGCATTCTGATCGCAGACCCCCTTTGAGATGCGACACTTCTGCGGCCGAAGTGTATAAGTCAGCGATAGTCATGACAATGAGGATCCGATGCAAAGCAAGACCTGCTGACATTCCCGTGGAAAAATCTCGAGTTGCTACAGGCCATGTACACTTTGACTTACCCAGGTTTCTCCAAAGAACCCGGGCGTCGTTCCGCCGCATGTGCGGTCATGGCACCAGCCCCGGCAGTCGTGTTCGCTGAAGGGGTGCACCCATTGGATATCGGCAATGCAGAGACCGGACCCGTCCGCTTTCTGGCAGACGCAGGCGGAGCCGCAGGCGATGGTTCTGGTGATGAGGAGGGCGAGGACGACGATCGGGGGTTGCATAGCTGTGGCTTTCGGAACCGGTTCGGCATGGGTCAATGCGTATGCGAGAAGAGTGGCAGAGAGCGTTGTAGTGTCTTGCTGACAGAGGAGGTGTCTCGCCGGAGAGGAGACGTCTTGCTGAAGAGAAGGCCTGATCAGACTCGCTAGATATATGCGCTTCGTGCAGCAACCGAGGGACTTCCGTAAGGCGTGCTAGTGTGGCACGATTACACGCTAGAGAGCGTAACAATGCACGCAATCGAGCGGCAACCCACGCCCGACTGGGACTGAACCACCGGGTCAATCCGTTCCATCTCCTCGTGCTTCATGCTGTAATGCATTTGTCCTAGTTAAGCCTCGTACCTCGAACTCAAGTACTGATCCACGAGACAGTCCATTGGGACATCTGACTGCGATGTGCGCAAACTGATTTCGCCGTCGGCCATGTAAGGTTGACAGGACGATCTTTCATATTGCCACGGCAGTGATTCACATTTTGGAATTGGACTCGATAGCAGCAAATCAAGGTGTGTCTGCGCATCGAGGCCGCTTCCATGGAAAGGATCATGTTCGATCGATCGATGTGCCAGGTCAGGCCTGCGACATCAACGCGGGTGATCAGGGACGTCGGGATCAGACCCGAAGAATGCCAACGCATAAGACAAACCTGGTCGATGTAGGTGAGAAATCGTCGTCGAGGCAGTGCAGCATGACAGAGAAGTTTAAGGATGAAGTCAGATGTCATATATGTTCTCGGTATGTCCTCTACCCTGCCGTAGAACTAGTTTAAGCCGACGAGATCAAGTCTTTATTAGCCGACAATTCGGATTTCTCGGAAGCAAAAACCAAATCCCAGCACACATCACATCCAAACGGATCGATATATATCCGATCATTGGACTCCACACCATGGATACTAACTCACTTCCCCTGTCGGAGCCGACAAAGTCACACGAGGAGAATGACTCCGGCGATGAGGCGCCATCCGCCAAGCGCCAACGAGTCTCTCAAGCCTGCGGCCCATGTCGCGAACGGAAAACGCGATGCGATGGACGTCAACCTATATGTGTCGCGTGTGAGGAACGCGGAGTGGCGGCGACGTGCAATTTCAACTACGTCCGGAGAAGAAGGACACGCCATATCCCGCAATCCAGCCCGAGTGTCGCGGTCCCGAGTGGTGCTATTCGACCGCAGCAACAGACGGCACAGCATTCGTTTCAATCGGATCCCACGGTGAGGAGGGACGCCGCGCAGGCATTATCGGACTTGGGCACCATCCAGAGGCCGGTCAACAGTACGAATAATGCATTGCCTGCTGTCGGCCTGGCTGACATAATGTACAGACCAGCAAGATCGAAAACAAGGCAATCCTCCCTCATTAGCATTGACTCCGCAGAGTGGCAAACAACCAGCCGAGTCACTACTACCTCCACTGTTCAATCGAGAGTGGCATGGTGGAAGGGCTGATGGCCTTGCGACTATCGCTGCCCGCCACGATGAGGACCTCTATGGACCATCTTCGACAGTGGCCTTTCTCCGGACTGTGATGCCAAGTCAGAATGGCACATCTACGCCCGTTGGTCGTGAGAGCCTTGATGGTCGGCGTAGCGCAGACTTCCGATCTCGTAATTCAGCTCCAGTGCCTGAACGTCTCCCGGTGTGTATCGGTGCTGATTTGCCTCTCCCTTCTGCTGTGGTCCACGGTGCATTTCGTGTCCAAGCTGACGTACCGTAGCCGCAAACTGACGGAGGGATGGCCGTTCTCCCCATGCGCCGTCAAGCTGACAACTTTGTGACCTGCTTCTGGGAATTTGTTCATCCTCTCTTCCCGGTCCTGCATCGCCCTACCTTTCAACGGAAATACGAACAGCTATGGACAGACAATGGCACGGAAGCACATTCCGAGGAGACTTCCGAAGCGGAAGAAGCTGCATTCAACTCAACACTCAATCTCGTCTTCGCCGTTGGCTGCAAGTTTAGCAGTCTCCTTGACCCTGGGCAGAAGTCGTCGGTCTCGGACAATTTCTACCAACGAGCGAGACAGGCCTACCCGTTCGACATACTCGACTCTACCAGCATATCGCTAGTTCAAATGCTCTTGCTCATGGCTGTGTATCTCCAATCAACAGAGTATGCAAGCCGATGCTGGAACTCGGCCGGTCTTGCCATCCGTATGGCACAGTCTTTAGGACTGCATGCTGATCAAAGTGGCCGAAAGGGCAATACGCAGCTCGAGATTCAGATGCGTCGTCGGATCTGGCATACGTGTATCCATCTGGACCGACTGCTATCCATGACATTTGGTCGTCCATCGATCATCGGCCATGCCACAAGCGTCCCGATACCGTCCATGGTCGACGATGAGTATCTGAGCGACAGAATCGAGGCAACACAGCCGAAAGAGGTGCTGTCAAGATTAGGGCTGTTCACGTCTTCGTGCGGCCTATTCGAGATACTGGAGGAGATCTTAGATCTGTTCTATCGAGACGGGGCCGGAAACAGCGCAAAGCAAGCAGCGGAGCTAGTTGCACCTGTTCTGGACTTCAATCGGAGGCTGGACAAGTTCGCGGAGGTGAGTGTCTTGACCATCGGCACTCCGCGCTTTCTTGATGCTCTTGCTAACATGATCATAGACTGTTCCAGAATATCTCCGGGTACAGGGTCGAGAGTCACCGCCCTCAACTGAAGATCACATCCAGCTTCAGCAGCAAGTCCTATTTTGCAGGTACGTCAAATCAAAAGGTTCCATTGCACACACTAAACTGACATATCTAGATACCTATATGTCCGTCTTCTGTCGCTACGTCCGCTTCTATTGATGGCGTCCAAGCGCGAAGGCCGTCCTCCGATGCACAATGTTCTTGGTGATGAGGTCATTCGTGCCTGCTGCAACAGTTGTGTATCTACAGCCTGCCGCCTCATCGACTCAGTGTACGTCAATCTCGGGACCCTCTATCGGTCCTCCGGCTGGCACTCTGTCTACTGTAAGCAGCGCTCCTTTTCTCTCTGAAAGAGCGACCACTGATCTCCGATCGCAGTCACATTCTCCTCCGCCATTGTACTCCTCGCATACACGAAAATCGACGCTTATCGCCCCGAACCCAACGTATCCGACATGCCAACAGCCTGGAACCGATGTCTCGCCATCCTCAATTTCCACGAGGACCAAATTTCGTCTGCCCGAAACGCAATCCAAATTCTCAATACCATGAAAGCCCAGGTGCTGGACGTTCAAGCACGCAGCCGCGCCGTCTCCCAAGCTCCGACCTCTGCCAACTCCCCGTACCCGAGTCTGCGCGCTGCACTTCCGATCGATGCGAACGGAATCATGAATGGCGATGGTCTGCAGGCGACAGACGTCTTCAGCGGGATGAATCTAGAGGACGCGGGTTTCTTCGGCAATGAAAATATCAGTGAGGCGTGGTACGGGCAGCAGATGGCGAACCTGGATTGGTTGGAGGTCGGAGCGCCGTTCGGAGTTGGGCAGGCGCAGTATGTGTGATGATTCAGCTGCCTGCGACTTCTCTCTCGCGATGCGATGCTCCGTCTAGACGAGAGCCTCGGGATTCCGGAACCGAAATGTGCAACCCAAGACCTCGCTGCCGTCTGCGAATACGATCAAGCACCTCACGACTTCGTATGCTTTCGTCTCGTAGACTCAAAGACTGTCTTCGCGGCGCTCCGACCGCACGAGATAAGCGCTGCCCTCCACGGCATTTGCCATGATTCCGGCATGCGGCGATACAGACGAAACATCGTCGACCAACGCCTTATACTTGCCGCCCCAAGTCATGAGCTTCCCGCCAAACACCTTTGCGGGCAGCAAGTCGTACTCGTCCTGGCCGAAGCCATTGAGTGCAGATCGCAACGTGTCCGGATTCTGCAGTGTACCATAGAAGAACCGGGTACTCGCTTTGTCGTGGCCTTGGGGGATGTCTGATATGCCTTATGCGATGCTGAGGAAGTAAAGCCTGCCTTCCAAGCGTAGGGGCTATCGAGTCGTTGTCGAACAGTTTGGGCGCGATCGATATCGGGATGAAGTCTGGACATCGAAAGTTGACGCTGCAAGAACCACTGCATGATGCGCTGCCTTGCTGCGCTGCTCACGACGCAAAAGCTTACAAGATCGTGCTCCTCCTCTCCAGATACTCCGACGAAGGATTTGGGTCTCTCGCCGAGAACAGCGACCTCCATGAGCTCGCCGTAGTTCATGTTCTGACGGCCAAGTCTGACGAGATACTCATCACCCACCGCATCGCTTCCTGCACTCTCGCTCTTCCGATCTTTGCGATTCAAGATCTTCAGGGGATGTGTGTATGACTCTCGATCATGTCCGTCGGCGCCTCCGGAAGTCTGGACAGATTCCCAGAGGGCCTTTGAGATCAGACTGGTGCTGAGGGCTGCGCGTTGCTCCAGGATACGTTCTTTGGCTTCTTCGGGTTTCTCAGCCGAAAAGACCAGTTCAGCGCTGTACAGCGTCTTCAACACTTCCGAGGTTATCTGATACGTGCGCAATGTTCGCCAAGGAGTTGAGTTCTGCCAGCAGATCCATCTTGATGTGATCTGGAACAACTGTCTTGTGTTCAGACCGGCAAGTTGCGACTGTCGTAAAAGTCGAGAAGTTGCAAGAGACGGAAGGACTGGCACAGTCAGTTGACTTACAAAGGAACGTTGTGCGACAACTTGAGTGACTCGCCTTTAGGTATCAAAGAAGATTCGTCGGTCAAGGTTCAATCGAAGCTCTGAGATCCATGGTACCGGCCACTTACTGGACCTTGGAACTGATCACGACCACCACCTTCAAAACCTTCTTGAAGACGATCTCCTTCGGGCAGCGCTGTCAATTGACTCCACAAGGATAGCAATGACCCTGGTCAGTTATTCCGATACAGGGTCAGGGATTTGTTGTCCGATCCGGAAGGTCCGGAACATCAGCTTTTACCATCTAATAAGTTACCCGTCTCCTTCGATGAAAGTGTCAACACCCTATACGAGTTCCTCTCGTTCGACTCCGTCTTCAACGCCAAAAACATGCTCGGACACCACGTCGTTCTGGTTCACGGGGCATACCATCAACCATGGCACTTCAACATACTGGCCGAAAGGCTCCGCGCTGCAGGGTACTCTGTCTCCGTGCCACATCTAACCTCCTCTACCAACAGCAAGCCTGCTGGCAATGTCTTCCTTCAAGACATTGAAAAGATCGGGACTACCATCGAATCCGCGGCTGCAATCTCGGACAGCGTGATTCCTCTATTCCACAGCTACGGCGGAGCTCCCGGAGGCGAGGCCGTCGCTGGGCTTTCGTCGCAAGCGAAGAAGAAGATACGCCGGCTGATATTCCTGGCTTCTTTCGTCCTTGCCAAGGGACAGTGTGTGCGTCCTGCTCATGTCCGCAGACCCAACTACACTACCCTCAATGAATCGACGGGGATCGCCGCAGCCATTGACCCGATCGGAGCATTCTATCACGATCTGGAACCCGCGCTTGCGGCGGAAGCGAGCAAGCATCTGTTGGGACATGTCGACGACGTTTTCTACGCACAGGTGGAGACTATGGGGTGGAAGGGCCTGCCGTGTACGTACGTTACTTGCCTAGACGATCGAGCGATGCCGCCGTTGAGGTACAAGGAGAGGTTCGAGGAGCTTGTTGCACGTGAGGGCGTGCTGGGTGACTGGGAGTTCATCGATCTGGAGGGAGGGCACTCGCCGTATCTGAGTAAGCCTGATGTATGCATGGAGCTGATCAAAAGGGCAAGTGGAAGCGGTGGTGCGAAGTTGTAGCTTCAGATGTCCCGGACTCCAACTTGCCGACTATGCCTCTGGAAATGGCAACCTTGCATCAACATGAGCCCCATACTGGTCAATATCTTGCACACAACAAGCCGAGCGCAGTCTCTGCTACGCCTCATCAAACTCTTGGTGTAAGCTTCACATCGAGATGGAGCTTTTTGAAATTACCATCCCAGCCACCAATTCCGACATTCACAGGCTGGATCTGTTGCCAATCCCGAGGTCAGTGCCCAATTACTTGACGCTCCCAGGACTGGGTCAACTCACCTTGAACTCCTTCACAATGGTGGCGATCAATTTCTTCATCTCAATCCTAGCCAAATGCTGCCCGATGCAGACCCTCCTCCCGAAGCTGAAGGCTAGCGTAGCGTTATCCATTTCTCTTCTTTGCTGCTCATCGACATGCAGCCACCTCTCGGGGTCGAATTGATCGGCATGAGGTCCAAAGATGGCTTCATCGCGAGAGGTGCAAGGTTTGGCGACAGATACATCCGTACCTCCAGGCAAGGCTACTCCGCAGATCTCCGCGCCTGCTGGAGGAATGGTTCGCTCCATGGTATTCGGAGATGCGCTGAAACGTCTATCGGGAGGGAGCAGTCAGCAAGATCTAATCTACTGTGACCAGAAGTTCAAGACCCACAATGCTTCTCGGATGGTTGCATCCAGATATGGCAGCTTTTCAACATCCGCGTGTGCTGCTGGGGAGTTCTGAATAGCAGCATTCAAGATCTCCTGTTCAAGCTTTCGGAAGATTTCCATTCTGTCCAGTGCGTACGCTAACGCAAAAGATGATGTCTGGGCCACCGTCTCTGAGCCAGCGTGTATGGTCGACATTGTCAGAGCCATCACGTCTCGAGATCCTATCATGTCAGGTGCCTTCTTACTGGCCGCCAGATACCGGCTTAGCAGATCCTGATCAGGTGCATCCTCGTCCGGAGATGCTTTCCGCTCCTCGATGCGTTTCATGGCTAGCTTTGCCAAACCACTCGACGGCTTCTGGAAGCTTTGCACAAAGCGGTTTTTGTACAGGAGAGCCTCAAGGGAAGGTAGCAGAGCCCAAGCTCTCCAATGATCGAAGCGAGCTTTAGCACCGGCAGAAGTTTTGTCGACTTCTGCGCCGGCTTCCATGTGGCCTTGCATGTCAGAGAACGCAAGCATCGTAAGCGTATCGAATCCCCAGAAGCCCAGCCATTTGTTGAGAGGGATGACGGTCCCTGCTCTACTCCGAAGCTGATCCAGGAGAATGTTGATGGTTCCGTCGATCTGATGTTCCTGCTTGAGCCAGGTGCTTTGGGCAAATCCATTCGATATATGTCTTTTGATCTCAGTGACACGCCTCTCGTCTCGAAGAGTGACGATAGTGGGAATCTCTTGACCCTTGGCCAGGAGTGTCATTGGCTGGTATGAAGCTGCCTGTCAAATCGTGGTGAGTCTTGAACAATCTCAGAGCATCATGTAGCGCTTTGGCATACCTTCGGGGAGACTTTTGAAGTGCCATATATCTCCGGTATGGCTTCCGCGGACGCAAAAGAGACCCTGAGAAGAAGTCAGCTATGGATAGATAGCGAGGCATCGATACAGACTGCTTCAAGACTTACCGATTCGGCCCCGTGCGCACAACAGGTCCATATACCTTGTGGAGTTAAACACACGATGTCTACGAAATATTCGCCGCGCCATACTCTAAGCGCTAGCCATAGATCAGTGAGCGATGCGAGGAAAGGTCCAGGTATCGCGAGCAAGGAAGTGTAGCGATGAAAGGAATTGCGAGCACCCATGTGGTGGTGAAGAGTAAGGTCGAAGGTGAGGTAGAAATACTATCCATGTTCCGATGTCAGGCTCCTGTTGAAAGATCGTAGTGTAGCTGGTAGAGATGAAGGAGATGACTTCCAGCTTCTCGAGTTCATTCTGGATGTCAGCGATGACCGAGGAACTCCTCTTGTATACTTCACTTGGTCTTCCCTGTAGTCCATCCGCGGAGACCCTATCAGCCACCTCGGTCGAATGAGCTATACCTGCTAGAGGTACGAAGGTACTTGAGCATTACAGACTGCAGCATTGTGATCGTACGCAATGCTGCATCAAACAGCGATGCGCTGTCAGACCCAATTTACTGCTGAGCTGTACAATCGTGACCTCATCCGCCTCTTTCCACAATGCAGCAATTCACGACAATTCGCTGGTTCTAGTAGGTCGATCATTGTACGCCATGCCATGCGTTGCTATGCTTCATTATGACTTGACCGCCTCGTTCCCCAACTTCTTCCTCAACACGCCTCTCGCCTCGTCACACATACCTTGAACATTCACATCCGCAATAACGGCATTCCTGCGGTTGATCTCCTCCTCAATCTTGCCGAAGTCCTCGCCCACGCCTTCCGCCAACCACTCATAGCAGTTTCCTATTCGATAGCTGCTTTGTACTAGCCAGTGCCCTCGGTCTCGTCGTACTTCGTCGAATGTTGCGAATACAGCTTCGATGTCGGATGCAGATTGCACCGAGTCATCAGCTAGTAGTGAGGCGATGACGGCGCTGTCTTCTATACAGAAGCCCGAGCCAGCACCGTGATGGGGTGAGGTTGCGTGTGCGGCATCACCGACTAGACAGACTGTTCCTTTGGCGAAATTTGGTACGGGGTTGTCTCCTAGATGAAAGATGCCCCACTGGAGGCAACGAAGGTCAGTGCTGGCTCAATACGGCAAACAGTAAGAGTTGACTTACAATATCGAGATTCGGTTGGCACAGCTGCAAAAGCTTGGTGACATTGGGCCCAAATCCTTCAAAGTCTCTCATCGCTTCTTCACGTTTGGCCGGCACGGTCAGTCTCTCGTGGTCAGGCCAGTCTTTCTCCGTGGTGTGAAATGCAACGACGTTCAACGTCTTGCCATGATTGACAGGGAACGTGAGCACATGGCCTCCTGGGCCCATCTAAAGCGTCACAATCGATCAGTCTCGAAGCCCACGGCCATAAAACCACCTGATCACTCACATGCATACACGCGTTCTGCGCCTTCTCCTCACCAACCGCTTTGACTGCGTCCTCCATCGTCGCCAGCGCCCGATACGCATACTTGTGAGTATACGTCGGATACGCACAGGGGTGATCTTTGCCGTACATCAACTGCCTCACTTTCGACTTGATGCCATCACACCCAATAACTGCGTCCGCTTCCGCTGATGATCCATCCGCGAAGTTCAAGTTCCACCTTCCGTTCGAAGCCTTCTCAAGCTTCTCCAGTCGTTTCCCGAACTGGGCATGTTCTTTCGGCAATAGCTCTTTCAATTCGTCCAGAAAATGTGCGCGATGGACGCCCGCTTGACCTATCTTATTCGATATCGTGAAGGCGTGCGTGTCCGGTTTGTCGTGGTAGCCATCATGGTAATCGAACCAGACTTTCGCCTTCTCCGGCCACATATTGGACGTCCGCACTCGTTCGAATGCCTCGTAGATTCCATCGTGGCAAATCTTCATGGCTTGCCCGGCGTTGTCCGTGAATGCCACGCCGGCTCCTATCTCCGCAAATTGAGGAGCTTGCTCATAGATCGTGATCGGCACTCCCCTGTGGTACAGGGCTATGGCGAGGGTGAGGCCGGAGATGCCTGTGGCTCTTGTCAGAAAGGACAGGCGTTGATGCGTGCTTCATTGCAGCGTACCTCCGCCGATGATGGCAATTTCGAAATCTTTCTTGTTGGAGGACATCGCGGTGTGGAGTTGAGTGTTATGCCTGATAATCCGAAGACTGTTTGCCTCACTTGGAGAGAGTGGTATTCAAGCTTAAGTATGGTAGAGTTCAAAAGGCACATCATCGGCGTCATTGTGAGTTTCGTTCAATTGCCGAGCCGATCGATTCAGCCGCGTGGTTGGCTCCTGCAGCACGTAAGCCGACCCGATCGCTTCGCAAAGACTTGTACTGTACAAGGAGTGCCGGTAAGCAACTCTGATAGGCGCGGAGTATTTCCGATGTAAGTCATGTATAGCGGATCGGAAGTCATGACTCGTGAGCGGTAGAACGTCGATGAGCGACTTCGTAGCACGCGGCTTGAATGTCTGTCTAAGCAATTGATCCGACCGATTACTCTTGATCTGCCAGCTGTGTGTGTGAAACGACGGAAGCATTATTCCTGAATCGCCTTGCTGCTCTTCAAATACTAGCCCGTCTCGGCGCCATCGTCCTTCTCAAATTCCGCTTCTCTTCCGTCTCCTCCACACCCGGAAGCACGCCCTCCTCCCGTAGTTCCGCCAAATACTTCTTGCCGTACTGATATCCGACCTGGTAAATTTCATCAAACTTGCCGAAGTCCAGGGTCCCGTACGCCTCAATTGGAGGTCGCATGTATTTACACCCGGGAATCTTCTTCGCGCGTTCGAGGTTATCTACTGAGCTCACGTATGCTAGGCGAGCCTGGATCTCAGACAGCGTAGGTGGGTTCGGGTAGGAGGAGAATGGATTCCAGCGGTTGAGAGATGCCCAGAAACCGGAGAGGCTGTCGCCGTAGGCTTGTGGGGTATCGTCGTCTAGAGCTCCGACGTCGACGGCGAAGATGTGGTCTGCGCCCAAGGCTTTCATGTGGGCGACGGTGAGATTGTCTGTGTAGCCTCCATCGAGCAGCATGTTGCCTTCGTCGCACATAGGAGGGATCAAGCCGGCTAGCGACATCGATGCACGCACATATCGCCAGACGTATCCGCTTGTGTGCGTCTCGGATCGGGACTTTGTGATGTTCGTCGAGTTGCAGTAGAACTCGAGCCAAAAGTCTTCAATCTGACTGTCGCCAAAAGTCTTGAAGATGCCGCGATTGAACTCGTGTCCAGTGGTGTAGGAAGCGGAGGGGTACGTCACGTCCAGGGCAAATCGCCATACGCTGCCCATGCGGCCGGCAAACTTCTTGACCCGACCATACATTGGCACGACATCGGCATCTTGTGCGTATACGGCACCAACGAAGGAGCCGATGGATGTGCCACCGATAATGTCAATTGGCAGTCCAGCTTCCTCCAGTGCGCGAATGATTCCCACATGCGCGAGGCCACGAGCTCCACCGCCACCAAGCACAAGACCGACACTTTTGTTGCACAGCCTTCTTGCAAGACGATGGAAGTCGCCCTTGAAGGGCGTCTCGGCAGAGTAAAGCGGAGTCTGTCTGACTTTGCGCGAGGTGTATTTGTGGATCTCAGCCTGCAGAACTTGCACCCGCTGCTTGATGGCGGTGCCGAATCGCTTGAACTGAGGTGGGTGCACCGGTTCCGGCGAACTTCTAAAGGCCATTTGCACATGGTGATGACCACCGTTGATCCAAGTTCTGTTTCGCATCCACGAGCGGGTGGTTCCTGAGGGGCAATATCGCTCGGTATGCAGAAGGATGAGTTCTTTTCGGGCGGTGGTCTTGGTGGTCAGTAGAAATCGCTCGTACTCACCGATCGCGGGAGATCCTTCTGCAAGTCCCACGAGATAGATGCAATCCGCTTGACTGATACACGTCTGTGTCCAGGGTGACTTGACACTGGCATCTGCGACGTAGATGACAAGCCCGTACTTCTCTTCGAGGTCAGCTAGATATTGTGAGAGCTTGAGCTTTCCCATCTTGCTGAATGCGTGTCTGCCGAGATGGTTCAAGATCGTCGACTGACTTAGCACAGATACGCCATTTGGTGTACCAATCTGATTGAGGGCATTGTGAAGTTTGTTGCCAAACTCAACAACAGGCACACCGGCCGTGCAAGGTATGATCGCCACCGTCCGAAGGTTTGACGTCGTGGACACCTTTGGCCGCTCGACTGCGAGCTTGTTGTAGCTGTCGGATTCGTTCATTGGATTCTCGATGAGTGCTCTCATTCGAGAGGCAATGATCTTTGACACTTTGATAGTGATGCCAGGATGCTCTTGCGCAAGGCTGTTGAAGAGTGTCTTGGGGAACTTCACAAGTTCTGTATCACGGATTGCGTGCAAGGTGCTCGAGCGAGCGGTCTCGGTCAAGACTTCCAGCTCACCAACGCTGTCGCCTTGGCCATACTCGCCCGTGACCTTCATCTTGCCATCGTCGCTCTCTTGTATAGCTCTCAGCCGACCGTTCAGGACGATGTAGATAGCATCGCTGTCTTCTTTCTGATGATATATTGACTGCCCAGCATTGACTTGCACCCACTCCAGAGCGAAGTCGATGTGTAGGATGAGCCTGGGTAGCAGGCTTGTCATTCGTTTGGCCATGGTCAACAGTACGATAGGATGTCGTTCGACAATCTTCTCAATGGCAATCCGAGGCAGAAATCCGACGTAGACATCGGTCTTCGCAGTGACATCAATGAATGAGCGATGAGACGAGATTGTTCCAAGATATCCCGCAAGCCCGCCTGGCTTGATCAAGAACAAGCTCTTCTTTGCTTGGCCCGCCTTCTTCTTTCGAGCAGCCTCTGAGCCACTTACAGATGTAGATCTTTTGCTACTAGACACAGCGCGTCGATGACCGGTCCCGAGCAGGTCTTCTGCAGCAGAAGAAGTTGCCATTGTGCCCAGTACATTTGAGCTGGCTTCTTGTGCGTCGACAGATGCACTGACGTCAAGGAAGCCATCGATCACGTAGTACAGTCCAGGATTGCGCTCGCCCTCTTCAACCAGTACCGAGTCCTTCGGGAAGAATACAATCTCAATCTCATTCTTCAGATCGTCGAGAATGTTTGCCGAGGCACCAACACTGAATGCCGACGCGGACACCATGGACTCTGAGTCGTCCTGTGAGCCGTCAAATGGCTCCATGAATCCGAATGCATTGTTGAAGACAGCGCTCTGTTTTCTGGAGTCATACGAGACTAGATGTGGTGATTGCGCCGCAGATGCTGCCCTGCGGAAGATCTGCTTGGAGTTGGTAAGACCGATAGCTTTAGCCATGCACTCCATGATTGACTCTCGAAAGATGAGATCCTCGTCTATAGACTCCTGTCGATGTAAAGCAGCTCGAGGGTTATGGCCGCTGCTGAAGGAGTCGCGCTTCTGATGTTTCATAGGATCGTTGGCGTCCCCGGGAGCCGGTCGAGGAGCGGAGTACGGCTGTGAGAAGCTACCGGTCTGGCCTCTGCGTCCTGGAGACCGCGCTGCGTGTATGTTTGTGAGCAGATCTCCGGCACTCATCCCGCTTCGTTCGCCATCCATTTCGCCAGTGTGGAGGCTGCCGTTTCGTACTGACATGCGTGCTTGTGTCGCGACATCACGGCGAAGGCTGCTACTCGTCCGTCTTCGGTGAGCGAGACGAGGATTGTGCAGTGCGATGCCTTTCATTCCCTCTTCAGGCCCAACACGCTCTTGATCCTTGCGGAATTTGTCCTTTAGACGTTGTAATGCTTCACCTCGGAGGAAGTCAGGCAAGTCATAGTTCGTGTAGCGGTCCATCAAGCGCTCGGTGCGAAGAACCTCGCTCGTGAGTCCGAGATATGAATTTGCAGTTGCAAGAGTCACACGCTGTAATCGCGTGAGAATAACTTGCACAATGTGCGCGGTCGCTTTTGGGTAAATCCTTGTAATGCGGTGAAATGCGCTCGCAGGAATGATGGCGATTGTTGTGTCGACAGTAGCTCTCGCAACGATGTCAGGATGGGCCGAGCCTGCCTTGGTCGTTGGCTTACCCCGGCCACTGCCAACCCGAGTTGTACTTGGTCGTCGACTTGACTGTCGCTGCTGGCCGCTTTCGTTACTCTCATCGAGATGAAACGGAGGCGGATCTCTGAGCCCCATGCCTCCGTTCATCACCGAGCCTGGGTTGTGCCTGGATTCGGGGCGCGAAGAGGGTCCATTCCACCCACCGTAGCCGCCTAACTCCGGTGTCCCAGCGTCCGGTGGTACAGAACGCATGTGGTTTCTGAGGTTCCCAGCGGATGCACTCGTTGCCATGTGATCGTCCTCCTCATCGTAGCGGAGCTTGACGTTGTCTGTAAAGAGGGCCAGTATTGAGAACAATGAAGACATGGGAGCACCATTCTTGACCTCGGTGAGAAGTTGATAGCTGCCATTCGCTCCAGAGCGCTCATCATTCTGTTCGTCATCAACAATCGCAGACTCGTTGAATGAGTCGTGTTCCGGAGCACGATTTGATTTGACGAAAATCTGGACCAGACCGTCCACGACGAGGCAGAAACCTTTCTCTTCCTCCAAGAGCAACGTCTCGCCCGCGATGAGCTTCTTCGTCTGCATAGTCCGTGTTAATTCGTGGAACACCGGTCGCTCCAGGTATCCAAAGACTTTGATGGCGCTGAGGAACTCATCGAAATAGTTGGCCAGTCCTGGTTTCGAATCGGTCTCCTGCGAGTCCGGAAATACCTCAACTTGCGGTTCCTTCCTTTGCGGCTCTGGTGGGAGTCGAGAGTACATGTTCAGAAACCTGTATCTCACAAACCAGCTCACAGTCGAGGCCATGACCAGGAGGAGCAATAGCAGGGTCGTCATGTTCATCGTGAATGTCAAGCTCCTGGAGAAGAAGGAGAAGAGCCATCCTGGCACAGTCAAGGTGAGGAAGCCGATGAGCCAGAACAGAAATGAAGGCACGATTGTGAAGACACCCAAGAGAAGACCGCCTAGCATGCTCAGCGTCGTTCGGTTGACCACCGCTGCGGGCGTAGCAGAGGGGATGTCTGGTGCTATCGAGCTCACCAGTACATTGGCCACCTTCGACGCAGACGCAGCCACGCTACTGCTCACGGAGGCTATGGGCATCGTCCCGTCCATTTTGCACGTGGGTCGGTGCAGAAGCTCAGCAACTCATGAGTAGTGCTAGCAGAGCTCACGCCGCAGCTCGCCGCAGTGCTGGCCCAGGTCGAATCAATTGAAAGCGTGGCAAGCGTGGATCATCTGCCGGAAGAGGAAAGTCCTGAAGAACCATGCAATGTCGTCTGGAGTGAAATGATTGATGATGATGTTTTTACAGCATTCGCCCAGTGAAAGATGTCGTCCGCTGGCATATGCGCAGATCGTACTCAGGTCCGTTTCGATGGTAGTGAGATGGTCGAGCAAAGTGTCACGTGCGGTGGTGGTGGTCAAAGACGTGGCGCGACTTGTGGCTGGGGCTCGCTTGACCTGCCTCAGAACACATGCTTTGCGACCTTCACTTCGCGCTTCCGAGATTCATTCAAGGCGCAACACCATCTGCTCCATCTCTGCTCTCGACCTCTTCACCCCGTGGCGACCTTCCGAGCGCCTGCTGCAAACCGACATCTCGATCGGGACCATGGCTTCGGCCCAACGAGGAGACAAGGTGGTGCACCAGGACTACATCGCGCGCATACGATATTCCAATGCGCTACCACCACCTCCTCATCCTCCGAAACTGCTCGAGATTCCCGGGACTGGTCTATCAGGCGGACAATACACGAGCGCTGCATATGCATCGCGACTGGCAAGAGAGCAGCCATTGAGTGTAGAGGTCGACGCGGAGCTGGGTATGCCCATAGACCTCGTGGGTATACCTGGTGTCTTCGAGGGAGACGATAGTGGTGAGTAGACAAGGACTTGAGGATGCGGGTCGATATTGACAGCGGATAGCCATCTCGGTGCGACCTGGTCCTCCGAATCACCACCCTGCAGACAAGGCACTCCTGCGACCACTTGCTGCGCTGAGCAAGTCGGGAGGAGCAACCGGCGCGGTGTCTTTCTTGCGACGAACAGAATACACATCATCACAAAACACACAGCACTTTACCTCATCGACATCGAAGGACCTCCTGAAGCTACGCAACGATGCGAAGAAGAAGAAGGCGAGTGTGAACAAGGATGATCCGATCAACATCATGCGAGATATTGTCAAGGGCTTCGATGTGGCATATCCGAGAGACGCGTACAAAGGGGAGGACAGCACGACAAACTTGAGAGGAGCACAGCCATCAGATGCCGAGCTCAGCGCATGGAAGAATCCAAAGCATCCTACGAACCCCGACCTCAAACTCCTCGACTCATACCCTGTGCTACCCGACCCGGAAGCGATACCCACGACTGGCTTCTTCTTGATCATGAAGTTCATCACAAATCCGATAGGAAAAGGAGAATATGACGAACGCCTGGACACAGCGATTGTCAGACCGGTCATTGACGAAGACGCCGAAGTAGCCTTCTCAGAGAAACTCCGAGAATGGGAGGAGTCGAGATCCACAAAACCAGAACCCATCCGCGAGTATGACTACGACTACTACCTTCCTGAAAACCCTGAGGCGGTACGCAATCTCAAACGCAAGCTCAACGTCAACGACCCCGAAAACGAGGACCCAGCTCTCTACACCGATGAAGTGGCCGACGACCAGATGGCGTTTAAATACAAGAGACTGCGAACATACGAGACCTACAACCAGCATGGAGACGTGAATAACCTTTACAACGATACAGTAGCGCTGGCATTGCACGATCCCGAGACGGAAGAGGGACATGCGAAGAGATTGGCCAAGGGAGCCTACTTCTACCCGATCGTGCAGAGGACAGGGCTGCGGCCGAAGAGAGTGGTGGGAAGCAGGATGTACCATCAGCAGGAGAAGATCGATGAGCTGAATGTCATGGTTACGGAGCCGAATGAGGATTTGCAGGCGAGTCAGATGGAGAAGAGGGCGATGCTGGATCCCGCGTTGCGCGTGGATGAGGTGGCCTGATGCGAGTCGGTGTGCACTCAACGAATGGAACACAGCAGCTTGGATGGTTTACCTATATGCAGGCGCTTCATCGGAATGCCTCGTACGATCATTGACATGGTACGACTGGAATCCTCCGTCCTCGCGCTAGGGTCGCGTAGAGATCGTGGAAAGTCGAAACGACGCAGGATGCATGCAGCCACAGCCCGGAGACATCTCTCTAATATACCTCGGCGGTTGTCGTTGGTGTGACCTGCAGCGCCTGGCCAAACTTGCACAATACATCTCACTGGACAGCGATGGACTCTTCGAGTAGCCATGTACTCCAAATGCAAGCCGCAGCTGCGAACCATCAAGTGTTATCTTTGGTAGGAACAGTGAGCTCTCGCTCAACACTGGCGATGTCCTACTAATAAGTTCAGCCACCAAATAGCATTTGCTCACGGAGTCGCCGCGACAAACTGGACTAGTAGACATCGTCTGTTGCCCAGACCCAATCGAAGAGGATCCACCACTGTCCAAGCTAGCCGCAATAGGATGCTGGACAAAACGTGTCTGCAGAATCCTTAGCGCCCACCGCCCTCGACTCACGGCTCTCGAGTCTCGACCTCTCGGAGATCTTTGAACAAAAGCCACCGCTACCGATGCTTTGATCGGGGTCTCCGCCATATTTGCCCTATGCGACCGGCGAGATGTTCTTCGGGACAAGACGACCCAGTCCCGCTCGGAGACGAGGGACTCGACTCACTCTAGACGGTCGGGGCGCGCGATGCCTTGAAAAACTTGTTCGGTGGCTTATGGCTGGAGTCTTGGTATAAGAGCTCGTTACCGGACCTGCTGTTTTGCTCTCATCAGCCCTTCAAACCTCGCTTCCATCGCTCTTCTCCGCCAAAAGACATCACCATGAAGTCCTTCCTCTTGGCCGCGTTGGTGGCTTCTGCCGCTGCCGCCGCTCTGCCACAGCAGCAGGAAATCGAGGCTCGCCAGGCCAATGCAAAGGCTGCGTTCTGCAAAGTCGTCACCAAGGTGATCATTCCTGCCACGCAGCAGGCCTCTGCCACTGCGTACTGCAGCTCTTACCTCTCCCTTGGACCCCGTCCTACCACGACTGTGATCTCTACCGCTTACGCGTGAGTGATCGCCCTTCATGCCTCACCTTTTTGCTCTGACAAATTTCTAGCCCAGAGGTCACGGAGTTCATCACGTCGAAGGTCAGCGTCATCTGCCAGGCGCCCGTAACAACCTCGACCGTAACCCCGGCCGCGCCTCCTCCCAAGCGAGACCCTACCCCCGGCCGGCAGTCCAGCCCGAAGCCAAAGCCGCAATGCTTCGGTAGCTACAAGAAAGCAGATGTCATTTCCTCTGCTTGCAAGTGCTTGAATATCCCGACTGGAACGGTAACCACCACATCCACCACAACAGTCACCAATACCCACAAGACGATGGTCACCGAGACCACCGTTATGACCCCACCCAGGTTCAAGCTTCTGGCAGTCAAGGCTGATGGAAGCAACGACATCATCGGATTCATGGGAGGCGAGACCCCCCTGACGATCAAAAACGTGAATGGCGCCGTAACCTATGCCCTTGACCTTCAAGGCCAGCTTCGAAACAACACCTACACTGGCGCTGTTGCGAATCAGGACAGAGCGGGCGGCCCAAAGCACGAAGCCGACGGCAAAACGAGCTATGTGTACTTGAACAGAGAGGCGGATATCACGGCGCAAGGTTACGATGCCATTAAGTGCAAGGCTGTCGCGCAGCCAGATCAGACCTGTCGCCTGGTGTGCAACGGCGATGAAGTGAACTCCTACGTTCCCCCGGACCCGTCGTACCAGAAGAAGAAATGGGAGTTGACGGACAAGGCGTCAGCTCCGGCGGATGGCGTGCAGTTCTACCAGGTCATTGTGCCATGGGATGGTGCTTGAGGGGATGTTTGAGGAGGAAATGCTACGTAGCATATGTGAGAACAAACAGACTCTTCTCGCGCCATTATCGTCGTTCTCATCTTGTGCTGCCGTCCTTGTGGGATACTGACGGTCCACTCAGACCCGCGGTGATTCTCTCTTGCGCGGTGTGAGCCATGATTCTGTGGTCATGTGCAGTGTGATGATATTATTCGGTGTTTTCGATCACCTTTTACGACATGTGAGAAGCCGAGATGCCGCCGGCCTTTTTTCGTCCGGCCGGGATTACTAGTATCCTGAAACATTGAACTGATCCGACTGGTGATGTCCGCGAGCACGGAAGGAATACTGACATGCGCTCGTATTGATTATTGACGGCCTTTTTCCCTTGCTGGTGTTCAAGCTCAAAGACGGCACAACACCTCAAGATCTGTGATTTGGATGCGCCAAGCAAAGGTACCTTATGTTTATCCTGAGGCACGCCTTTGTGAGATCGAAGGAAGCTCGGAAAGTTGTAGTTCTACTTACATCAGCTGCCTGGAAACACCAACACTGCACGACCGAGCACGCACCCACCACATCTGCACGTGAACCGCGCTTCCGACATCATCCTCGCCGCGCCCAGCTCCGCGTCTGCGAACTAGCGGGGACACTTTTCCTTCACACACCACCACTTCATTCCAGCAACCTTCTTCAGTCCGACCTTTACATCCACCTCTACCCGCTAACCGCGCCTGTTACTCACGCCACTGCCGATCACTGCACATCCACCCTGCAATACACCTCCTCCTCCTCCTGGCTGCCACTCCCTTGAAGACCGCAAGATGCCTTGCTTCAAGGGCCTTGCGGTCAGCATTCACACGCCCGAGGGCCCCATAGCCGAGCACTCGATTCAAAAGCAGCAGCGCCAGAGCCGCATCTCTTCCTACATTCCCGTTCCACCTGCAAAAGTCCCCACCAACTCGATCTCTGGAAAACCCGAGCAGTCCTCCTTTGCCATCTCCATCACGCTACTCACACCCGGGCTTAATGTGCCATACTCTCAAGCAAAACCCACTCGAGAAGAGCCGAATCCGCAACCGCGCGTGGTCGGTGGACTTCCTGGATCCACGAGCGATCGCGGCAAATACGCACCTGCAGTACAACCATACGTCCCACGCACCAACAACCCCAACGAGACAATCGCCGCCTACATCTACTTTGACGGCCGCGCAAAAGAGGAGGTCGCTACACTACTCCGCCGCGGTGAGGAGACTTGGGTGAATTCGCGATGGGTCAGTGTGCCGGACTCTGAAGGTGGTGGGCTTGCAGAGCGCGAATTCTTGTTCAGGGAAGTCGGTCTCGAGCGGTGGTTGAACGGATTGGATCTGCAAGGCAGCGGCAAAGAGAAGGCTGAGCGGATCGAGAAGCGTCAGAGGCGGCTGGAGAAGAAACGGCTAAAAGTGAAAAAGGAAGTCAACAGTGACGGGGAGGAAGAGGAGCCGGACTACAAGCGGAGAGACAGGAACGGCATTCTGCGCTACGGTGGAGATGGCAGCTCTCCTGTTGAAGACATCCCGCTTGACGATGGTCTTTTCTCGGACGACTCGGATTCAGACGATGAACCTCCTGAAGCAGAGGCCGCCGGACAGATCAAGGTCGCTCTGTTTCGTGTGCTTGCAAGTGGGGAGATCAAGCGCGGAGAATATTCACCACAGTTTGACGCACACGACGATGACGAAGGCGCGGATCAGAACGGGAATGGCGAGGGTGGAGGTGCTGATATCGACCATACGACCAGCTTCGCCAAGCCAAAGACGCTTGATCCAAAGTCCATCAGCACGCAGACCGTGACTGGCCTCGATCCGCCAGAGTCACCGTACGCAGTGTTCACATTCTTCTATCGTGGAGAGAAGCAGCTTCAAAAGATGGGAATTGTCTCGAACCCTAAGCCGATCAAGGAGGAAGGAGCTCGGCGGAAGTCTACAACGATGGACTACTCCAAGCTCGGTCCGCTGAAGTCAGAAGGGACTGTGGGCTATTCTGGATGGAGAGAAACGCCCAGCAAGCGTAAATCGAAGGACAAGGACGACGATGCGATGGACAGCGATGCCGATGACGAGGATGAGGGTCACGCTATCAAAGGGATTGAGGACGCAGATACGGATGCCAAGCCAGTGAATGGTGGACTCTTGTCTCCGGAAGATGCGAAGCGTCAAGGCGAGCTGACGGAGGGTGTATCAAAAATCAAGGTTAGTGACATGCATTGATATCCTCTTCACGGAATGAAACTAACTACTCTTCACAGCTCAAACGCCAACACTCTTCCGAACCCGTTTCTGACCCCAACCCCGTGCGCAAGTCTCCCCACCTCAGCACTTCCGAATTCGCGTCCGACAACACGACCAGTTCGGCCACCTCTACCGCTGCCAACGCTGGCACACCACCCGACCATCTCTCACCTTTCACATCCGATGGTCTCGACGCAGCTGGAGTCGCAAGTCCTTACAAGCGTCAACGGGCGAGTGTGCCCGGCCTTCCGAGTGGCATATTCGGTCATGGACCTGATAGTCTTTCCGCCACAGCTATGGCGAATGCCGGCAAAGCGGAGGGTTCGCTCAGGGCGAATTCGACGCCGGAAGTCAAGATCGATGCTGCGCCAGTTCTCGGACTGCCTCAGGTTGAAGATGAGGATGAGGAGCTTTGATTGCGTTGAGAGAGACTCGATTCGCATACACATTTCGAATTCACGGCAACTGCGAGACCACGAGACTCGTCGCTGCAACAAGAACAGTGCACCTTTCGCCTGCTCGTCGTTCATGTCTGTGGTTCGCAGACCGCAGACTTTGATCATGTCACGGCTGGAGCTTTGGAACCGACGCGCCATCGTCCTGGACGTGCTTCATAGCACCACTCAAGGGGGCTTGAAGCAGCGTTAGATGCTGGTCTTGGAAACACCTCCTCAGCATCAGCACTCCAAGCAGCGATATGCGAGGACGAGTCTTCACACGATCATGCAGAACTTCGGGTCCACGACTTGTCAATACGAAGACCGTGGCCGCACGCTTTTGCTCTCTGTTTACTTCTCTGCTCTTTCTCTTCTCCTTTCTTCTTCAAGCCGTTCGAGTATGTTTTACATGGTAGCGCTATTAGCGAAGGACACACTTCCGAACAGAAGATGTGGGGATTTTATTTCACAGCATGCGATGAGGTCTTTCAATGCACGAAACGGCATGGCAGCAGGAACGAACCACAGAACCAAACAAGGGCTCTGGAGCATGGGCAGAGCTGGGACAATGGTCTGGATACATCATGGCTGTGTGCGTGTGGGGGGGCTTGCATGAAAGCTCTGTCAGGACGAGATCGTGTCCGCTGCTATGCCAAAGGAAGGCCGCGGATGAGTTGGCCAAGAGTAAGCTGGATATGCTGAATGACAATGCGATTGTGAATGTTTGTCCCGTGGGAAGTGATATGTTTGTACTTCGTGCTCGCATGCTACTGTACCAACCTGCATCTTCATGCCTCTTACTGATGGACCAGAATCTCATTAGCACGTCCTTCGAGCTTCACTCTCGCTGCCCTGAGTTACCCTGAGTTTCATCCCTAAGGTAGGTAGATTGAAGAACGGACCAAGGGTTCTTCAAACACGTGAAAGGATGCGGAGCCCACTCCGACTCCACACTCACGACCTCGGTTCCGATGACTTCATCGTTGGCGTCGAGCTCCAAGCTCACGTCAACCAAGACCTCACATCTGCATTGCTACGAACAGGCATTGCACATGTACTGAACGCGACAACGGCCACATTCTCCGCTCTCCATCCTCCTGTCTTGGCCTGTCCTCCATATATATCAAAGCAGATCCCGCTTACCTGGAGTCAGAGCTGGTCTCACGTCCACTGCTTCCATCTATCCAGCTACATTCACGATCCACAACACCTCCACCGTCCATACCTCTCCCCACCACACCGCCGCAACCATGCCCGCCACCCGCTCCGTCCCCATGCTCAGCCTCGAAGCCGCCGTAATAGCCTCCGCCGCAGCCCAAGAAAAAGCCAAACAACTGGGCATCGGTACCATCCCCCTCCCTCATCCCATCCCATCCCATCCAAATCACCTCACTAACCCTTCCTCCTCTAGACTTCAACATCGCCCTCGTCGACGCCTCCCTCCACCTCCTCCACTTCACCCGCATGCCCGCCGCCAAACTCACCTCCATCGACATCTCCATCAACAAAGCCTTCACCGCCGCCGGCCACCGTCTCCCGACGTCCGCGTACAGCACGGGCAACGGGGCGAAGAATTTCCAGCCGGGTGGGGTGGCGTATAGTATTCATAACAGCAATGGAGGGAGGTTTTCGTTGATTGGAGGTGGGATACCGATTGAGGTTGAGGGGGTGGTGGTAGGGGCGATCGGAGTGAGTACGGGCACGCCGGCGCAGGACGCGGAAGTTGCGCAGGCGGGGGTGGATGCCATCAAGGCTTGGGAGGGGAGGAGGACGGGGCCGAAGTTGTGAGGGGAGGATGGGGTGGAGGGATGAGGGTTGGGTTGGAGAAGTGACGGACGGAGGAGAGGTTTGAAGATGTGGTTTGTTTGATTAGTGGCTATTCTAGGGGATCAAGGTGGAATGTGACTTCGGCTTCAAGCCTTCTGCCTCTGCCGGGCTTTGCTTCTTGTTGAAGCCGCTGGCGAAGAGTCCTCCACTGAGTCTGGTGTGCCCTCGTTGCTTTCATCACTCCCACCTTCATCCTCTGCAGCCTTCGTCTCGACACTCTCGCTAGCCACGACAGGGGAGGTGGTAGTAGACTCGGCATTTCCACCCTTTGCTACCTCCCGCAGCATCCTTTTCTCCTCGCTCTCGACCCCATTCATCGCTCCACAAGCACTACACCTCCACTTTCCGACATCCTCCATTGTCCTCGCGCCAGGCGGAGCTTGACCATTGACAAGTCGGCAGCTCTGACAGATCAAAGCAATGCGATTCCTCGCTTGCGTCTCATCTTCACCGAGGACGACATCCAGTATGCGATCGTACCATCTCGGACCATCGTGGGCGTATTGTGAGGTTTGTCGCATCAAGGGAGCAGGGCTGACCGGGCTAGCAGGACTGCGGACCGGTGACGCATTGCTGAATGCGTTGGGTGCGAACTCTTCACCCGCAGACGATCGATTCGGTGACGATACTCCTGCACTCGGTGGTCTCGCGACGACTCCAGGCGCACCTGGAGGTATCACAACACCAGGTGGAGGTTGTCTACCCGGTATATTCGCAGTCGGCGGCGGCGCAAACCCCGTCCTTCCACCTTGCGGCACGCTCGGTCCCATATCCGAATTTCTCTTCCCCTTTCCCTGCGGCGACGGTGCTCGCTTGCTCGGCGGCGAACCACCTCCATACTTCTCCAACAACTGCTGCGTGCTGTTGTACTTGGTCGCAGCCTTCAACTTTTCAATCGCCGCCTCTCTTTGCTTTGTCAAGTCATTGAGGTGATTTTGCGAGTTCGCCAGTCGGTAATTGTAGTAGGCGTCCAGTCCCGTTCGTATGCTGTAGATCAGGACGGGTGCACCAGCGATGGCGCTGTATTCGAGGATGGTCCAGTTCTCCCAGCCGGTGACGAGGGTGAGGATCGCGGCGATGAGAATGTAGGCGAATGTGGAGTACAGCGTCCACAGTACTTTGTAGCGGCGTTGTTTCTGGCGATATCGATCGTTCTGCGCGCTGGTCTTGTTGATCTTTGTGGAGAGCTGGGAGAGGACCCTTTCAAAGGATGCCGCGTCGGTGCCATTGCCGCCGCCGAAGGGCCAGAAGGAGACCATGGTGTGAGGCGAGGGGTGCTATCGAGCTGAGGTCATGACGGTGGTGTCGTGCTGCATGTCATAGGTGTGAGGGAATGGAATAGAGCAACAAGAAAGTGGCTGGTCTCGTGTTCGTTGGTTGAACGAGCTGAACAGCAGCGACGTCAGGCTTGGCAGGCGCGAGAAGATCTCGACTCGCGATGACAGAACTCAACTACAACATCACCTCGTCATCTGCGTTGTCAAATGCACAGCACGTATGACGCTGGCTCGTCCCGGAGCAGAGCGCGTACGGAAATGGACACACAGACCGCGAACAGACCGCATCCTGACGATGACCCCGGTTGTGGCCGCTCTTCCAGAAGCGATGCACCGAAAGGACGGAATCAGAACAACCACAGCGATTGCCGGTAGATCATGGCCAAAGGACGGGTCAAATGGGGCACCCAGACTGCGAGGTCTCATTCACCGACTCGTGTCCACCGATATCACATGCCGCTGGGCGCTTACAGCAGTCGGCGCTTAGCCTGTCACTCGACATTCGCACCATCGCCAGGTCTCGCATCCCGGCGGTACAGCACTGCTATTTGCTACCGGAAGACGGCATCGGCGTTTCTGGCACATCGATCGCTAACTTTTCCAAGTAATCGAAGGCGCGAAGTAGGTGGTCGACCCTCTTTCAGCCGCTATTGGACTTCTACATTCAGCCAGGTCAGGGATGGCAGGGCATGGCGGTGGCGGTATGGAGTTGGATATATGGGTCGCAGGTATCCTCGACCGGGTGGTCTGGACAGCATTCATCATTTCACTTGTCTTGTTCGCGGTTTCCTTTTTGGGTTCTTCATCTTATATTCATCTCATCTCTTACCCATTCTCACGCATTGGTCTGGCACCATGTCTCCCACTCACTTGAATTTGTTCCCCGCTCCAGCGATGAGCACTGGCGTGCCGCGCAAGTCCAGCCTTAAAAAAATCAAGACCAATAATACTCCGCACGCGAACGGCGAAGTCAAGCTGAATGGCGTTGCATTCCAAGTCATGGCGTCTCCAAAGTCACCCATCGTTCAGCCAGCCAAGGAGACCATCAAGCACGCTCTTTTCTGCGACCCTCCATCTGTCGACGCAAGATCGGCGTCTCCGACATCTACGACGACATTCAAGTCTACCATTCCGAACCGAGGGCCTCTGCGAAGGCAGTCTCGCACACGGAGACCCTCAAGTCTACTGTCGATCGGGTCACCCGCAGATTCAAGCGACTCCTCTCCGCAGGAGGAGGATGAGCTCACCGCCCTTCCTACCAACACAAACTTTGGCGCCGCTTCGCCTCCCCGGAGAAGCCTTTCGTCTCATCTGAGGAGAACGAACACAATCAAGACAACAGTCGTGTCCTTGGCTAGCAATGACCTCTCTACGCCCATCACGGACGACGACAATCTCTCACCGCTACCTAGCAAGACCCGATTCCAACCCACCTCTCCATCCCTACCCGGGTACAGCCCGCCAATGAGATCAATGTTTCCTCGATATGATCCGTCAAGACCGTTGGATGGCCAACAATATTACCCAACGGCACGCGCCCCTTCGCCAGCTACCTTCAACAGTGACAAAGTCAGCAAGATTGGCAGTCCCATCGAACGACAATCCCTGAAGAGGTACGACTCGGCTGTTGGTCTCGTGAACGGGTATGAGCATATCCCTGCCGCTGGACATGCCGATCTCGAAGCAGTCTGGAGAGCATCGTGTGAAGAATTCCCCTGCGAGGGCAGAAAAGTCCAGTTTGGTCTCCACCAACCAGCCAGTGGCACGGCAATAGCCATCGGCACTTCACCCGACGACCTGATCTTCTCCATGGAGACCGACACTCAACCCATCCAACCCGACGCCTCTCCAGCAATACCCAAACAATTCACCATCAACAAGCACAACCCCACCGCCCCGTCCTCAACCCAAGTCGCCCAACTCGCCCTCCCCGAACACACCACCGGAATCACTCCCTCCAAAGAATCCTCCACCACGACCATCTTCCCACAAGCCGCCGCCCTCGCCGCCATAGCCTCCATCTCCAACTCCCCTCAAGCCCAAGCAATCGCAACCTTCGACCCCACCGCTACCAGTCCCGAAGCAGCCCGTATGGCTCAAGACGCCGTCGCCGTGGCTTTCTCCCGCTACTGCTGCGACTTGACCAAACGTACCCGCGTCCGCGACTCCCTCGGGAGTGTAGTCGCGCATTACGACTTGCGGCACCCGACCCTTGGCGTCTGCGCCGTAACGGTCACGAAGTCCAAGTCCGCGGCTTCGACTTCCGGTCCGAGGGCGAAGATTGCCTTCCATCATCCCAGTGCGACGCCGGCGGCTGTCAGTGCGGAGACACTGGAATTGGCGTTTTTGGATTTCGCGCATGATGCTTGCGTGCTGGATCTTCCGGGGTTGTTGGCGTTGGATAGTCATTTCGTCATCGACACGGTGGTCTCCGCATTGTTGGCTGTGGCGGTGATTGAGAATGACGCATTGGTCAGGGAGATGGTGACTTTTGAGGCGCCGCCTCAGACGCCGGTTGCGGTTGGGAGGAAGAATGGAGTGGAGGGCGGGGGGAAGAAGTGGTTAAAGAGGATGGAGTCGAAGAAGGAGAAGTCCAGGCGTGGGGGTGGGAAGGTCGTGAAGGTGAAAGACGAGGATGAATTGCCCGGTCTGGCGAGGGCGTCGATTGCTGTCGCTGGCTTTGGGCTTAAGGCTGCGGTTTGGGTTGTTGGTACTGGAGTGAAGGTTACTGCGAAGGTTGTTATCGGAGTGGGAAAGGCGGTGATTAAGTGAGGGTCGGGTCGGTTGTTTGTTTTATGATACCATGCATTCTGCTTACGGCGTCTGCCTTCTCGATAGTCATGCAATCTGATTTCTTTCACAAGGTCCTTTGGACACCTGCAAGTACTCAGCACGTGAGGGGCGGGAGGTGAATGTGGAGGTGAATCTTGATGTAGATCTGGAGGTGAATGAAGAAGGTGAATGCAAGGAGGAGCCTGAAGTGCTCCACAGCGCTAATCAGCATATATGGTCTTCACACCACTCCGTATTTTCCTTCCTTCTTCAACACCCCACGAGACATCGACCACCATCTCCAGCGCCAAAGCAAGCTTCTTCAACTTCAACGACTATAATCGCTCCGAGCAACCAGCACCCATACATCCACCTTCATCTAACGAGCGGCGCCCACGATCAAGAACTACTTCCGCTACCATGGCGACTCTGGACAAACTACCGGTCGAGGTGATTGACGAGATTAGTCAGTCACTTTCATTTGGCGATACATGCTCGCTGCGCCTTACGAACCGGAATCTGCAGATCAAGGCAACTACGAGCGAGTTTAAAGCGAGAACCGAGACCAAGACGGTGGAGATGACCGAAATGGGGCTCCGCCAGTTTGCGCAGGCCGTCGAACCCGGCGGCTTGCCGCATCTTTTGAAGCATCTTACGCTCGTGGCGCCCTTCTACGAGACCAATGCCCTCTCCGACGAAATTGACGATGGAGAAATACGCTACCCTAGTCAGCTGCAAGTTCCGGGGTCCGATAACATGCTGAACATTGTTGTCGCGCGGGTGTCCAGCGCGGACAAAAAGAGAATGGAGTCCGATTTGAAAAATTTGTACCAGCACGAGGAGGAATTGCAGATTCTTCCAAAGACCAACCTGGACCTGGCCTTGCTTGGCCAGGCTTTCTCGAGCCTCACCAAGTATGGCATCACACTGGACTCAGTCGTGGCGGAGCTGGTGCTGTATCAAGAGGACAGCGCCACGTCGATGCTTCCTCTGTTCAGTCCCAGCGAAGAAATTGCCTGGGCTGCAGCTGCCCATCATGCTAAGCTGATCTTGGGCCTCCTTACAGACGGTGTCCTCAACGTTAAGCAGCTGAATCTGTTCAACAGCAGTCATATGGTGGGAACCAGCTTCGCCGTTCAAGGACTTGCCACCATCAATTTCAACTCCTCGTGCTCAGCGATCCGGCAACTCGAATCTCTTTCGCTGAGTCTGTCTGAGGAGGAGCCTCATTTGGTTACTCGCAACGAGACAGATACGCCAGGGCCTGCTTCAAGGGCTTTGCGCAAATGTTGCAGAGTTGCGACAATCTCCGGGAGCTCGACATTGCCGACTATTGTGTGTAGTATATCGAGGACATTGCGGTGCGCGGACCGAAGCAATCGCAAGGGATACTCCACGCGCTGAACCAGGCAGAACTCCCGAAACTGCAGGTTCTCACCCTCCAAGGCTTCTACCTGGACCAGAATCAGCTCGAAGCTGTGCTTCACCGCCGCCGAACATTTAGGAAGCTCACACTGCGGTCCATTCATCTTGTGCAGGGCGATCTCGGAGAAGCACTTGAGTACTTCGCGCAAGAGACGGGCATCACGGACATTCATCTCGACAGTATGTTTAGTCCTGGACGTGTGCAATTCGAGGGTCCTTGGGTCGACGACCGGGTTAAGGACCATCCCATCCGCAAGGGCTACGATGGTCTTCAAGCACACTGGCAACGAGGAGGATGCGATGGCAAGATTGAGTACAAGGTGTTGGACGTGCAGCCGCACAATGCCGCCACACGTAATTGGTTTCAGGATCTCGAGAATTGGTATGGGCCACATGAGCGGCTGTGCTCTCGTGCTCGACACCTGCTGCGACCGGAAGAGATGTGGCGCGCAGACGACTTTTGATCGGGCCACACGAGTGGTGACCGTCCGCTCTTTCTTGAGTTCGTTTCCGTTCTCTGGGCCTTTCAGCGAATTTTGTTGCGCTATGCATGCTGCTATCGCGCTTCTCTTTGTGCAATCACTCTGCTTTGACAAGGTCCGTGGGATGACGGTTGAGAGTATTCCTCTCATGGCTTGGCTGAAAGAGAAGACCAGAGTGTTTCTAGCGAGAATATCTGTTCCCTTGCTTTTTGTGCTTGGAAAAGGGGCCGGAAAGCACGGGGCGTCTCGACCACAAGTTCACTGCGTTTGACTAAAGCAAGAATACTGCCTCACTTCCTCCTCGATCTTTCAAACATCTGCACTCCGCCGTTTGCCACGAGGCTGATTCACAGAACGTCAGACTACGGCGCACCGAAGAAAATACGGGAAAGCTTCGGCAGTAACATCATTACCATCACCATCACCATATCTCCAGACTGCCTTCCAAGCTCTGAAAAAGCCAAATTCCCGAAGCTGGAATGATTCAATCGGCAAGGCTTTCAGGTGGAGATCATCTTATCAGCCTTTCTCGCCACTACCGGATCGTGTATCGCCTCATACTCAGCTAGATGAGCTTTCCGGAGTGCAGCTTCCAACCTATTCTCGACTATTGCACGCAAAAGTCAGAGCTGAGAGATCCTCCTCGCGACAGTCTGCCTGAGCCGGGCATGTACAGGCCGACTGCATTGGTATCTTGAAAGACGACTCAATGCGCAATTGTGGGAAATGAGTGTCATCAACACTATGGAACCGCTAGGCCTGGCAAGGGAGCTTGCGTGCAGCATCTGCCGAGGCCGGGAGAGTGGAGACGAATGCCCGTCTTCTCGTCCACACCTGTCAAAGATGATCCCGCAGACGCAAAAATGCCGACACAGACTCTTCCGCTGCGTACGGAGCGCCGCGACTCGGCTTAGCTTTGGTCTAAAGGCTACAGCCGTTGGTCCTTCTGGTATGTGGGATCTATGCCAAGCATGGGCAATGCTGCAGATCGATCTGGTCTTTTGAGTGGTCAGGGGGGCATGATCAATGCCGATGGAGAGAGCTTGGTTAGGACGCAATTGAGACCGTTCAATGTTTGGCCTGTGCGCCCATGATATGAGAGGATGTAGCTCGTAGAAGACCACAGATACGGAGAATGAATGATGCTGAACACAAGATCTCCGATTACCTTGCGCTAATGCTCGTTAGAACCGCCATGTTGCATTGGGCAATAGGCATTGACGCCTTGTAGAACTACAAATTCATCCCTTATCACAATGACACACTGGCCATTCCTTACAATCCGCGCTGTCGCCACGACAGTAGACTTCACCTCTTCTCATCACCAATGTCGCGAACACCACCGAGCGCACCAACAAAACCATACATGGCGAGATGGGAAGTGGTTTCACGTCCGCCGGTACGGAGGAGAGTGTTGCGTGGCTGCATGACCTGTTGATAGGCCCGTTTCAATAGCTTCAGCATGACGGCGAGGTCGTGCAAGATCCCCTTGAGGATACCAAGATCATCTTGCAGCGTTCGAAGCGCAATTTGGCTGATGTGCGTGGTGACGTTGGCTGCGGCGAAAGACGTCGGGGGCTTTCGTGTCGTTCCTTCCCGAATTCTTGTAGTTTGCTAGTGAAGAGACGCACACCAACCGAAATTCCCACATCACGTCCACATCTTCGCCAACACTTCACGCCGACTCAATCTCCGTCTCATCTCCGTTTATCTCATCTCCGTTCCATCTCGGTCTCATTCAAGATGCCCGCTGGACACCCCCCGAACGCCCTGAAGACCCTGATCGAAGCAAACGACGAGGATTCCGAAGCCTCTGCGGATTTCAAAGTCCTGCTCCGAACATGCGTCGAAGCCTCCTCACACGTTGATGCCCGTCATGAATGCGCTCTGCTCGAATACGTTAACTGGGGTGCAAACAGGCACGTAGAATACGTAAGGGACGGACTGGATCCAGATGAAGTCGAACGACGCCAGATCGAGGCGGTCGAGTTCCAGACAAACTTTTGGAAGGGAAGAAACGAGGACAATGTTCAGAGGGCAGGCGCTTCATTTCAATCCTCGTCGACCGAGCCCTTCACCTCTAAGGCAAATGGTTTGAGTCAGTCCGAACAGGAGAAGCGACAGGAGGAAACCTCGCAAGCTGGATCCTCCCAAGCGGATACCGCGCAAGCTGTCTTCACGCAAGCCTTCACGCAAGCTACTTCTTCGCATGCTACCTCCCCGCAAGTGGCCTCCTCGCGATCGACCTCCAAAACACCACAAGAGAAGCAATTGACGGGTTCCTCTCGAGTTGCTTCCTCGCAATCTGCTGCGACTATGCCATCCAGAGTTGCTGGACGCGATTCATCGCAAAGCGAAGTTGAACGACTCCAGAGACTGACGATCGAGGTGCAAACAGAGCTCCTGAGAGAGAGGAAGGTGACGACCGAGTTGCAAGCAGAGTTGTTGAAGGAGAGGAAAGATAACGAAAGCTTGCGGAAGGAATGCGAGCGTTTGCGCGAGGAAGAGAAGGGAGCGCCGCCACCACCTTCGAGACGCACTCGCCCCGACCGCCGCACCGAGCTCCTAACGACAACACATTTCTCGAGCTCTTCTGCGTTTGAACCACTCAGATCCACTGGAAATGATTTGTCGCAACAAGCCGCACCGAAGCCGTCCAAGCGACCGGCGACAGGCCCATTGACACCTGCACCAAGCAAGAAGCGGGCTAAGACCGCTACGAATAGAGATGCCACTGATCAAATCATGGCGATGATCAAAGTGAAGCCAGCAGGTTCGGCGTCGCTTGTCGCCCTCGCAGACCACTCCGACGACCTGTCTCAGACCGTCCGAGCGAAGATCGGACCTTTCGGGAGAAAGCCGTATATCGTGGATGGTAAGTGGATCGAGGGCTGCTTTGTCGCCAAAGCTTACCAAGTGTCACCGATCTATGACCGTGACACCAAGAAGGAAAAGGATGGGATCCACGCGTGTGCGGACTGCGTGTCGAGACGGGTGCCGTGCATTTTCATGGATCCGAAAGGAGACGGAACCGAAGCAGTGATGCTGCCACTGCCAGAAGAAGAGAGGCCAGAAGGTGCCACGCCAGACGAAGTCAGATATTATTGCAAGGAGTGATGCAAGCAAAGCATTTGCAATGGGTCAACTAGGCGATCGTGGATTGTTCCGTCCATCGCCGTCTCAGATACGACCACACCAAGCAAAGTGTATAGAAGGCATATGAAATGGAATACGCTGACCTCCTGTTGCTGCCACTGCAGCCATTTGTTCATGAAGCAAGGTATCGCTGAAGCGATGTGTCCCGACTTCCAAGCATTCTTGCTCGCGCTTGCCTCCTTCATTGCGCATCCAACGTCTCGATTGTGCGAGGGATCAAAGCGGCGATTCTGGTCGATCGTAGATGCTGCGGTGCGGTGCAGTACCGCAAGCTGTGCGCCAGGACGCGCAGGTGAAGAAATGAGAGTCGTCGTCCGAAGTTGCACTGGCTTGACTCGATGTCAGCGCCAAGCAGGACAACCTCAAAGCTTGTCAGCCACCTCACTCAAGGCTATATTCTAGCCCGACAAGACGAAGCCCATCTTGTGTCGACGATCGATCGCGATGTCGTGGTCTCGCGTGTGTGCCCACGAAGTCAGAAGAAGCTGTGGAAACAGAAATAACATGGGGCAGTCGAAGATCGCGTACACTACGCACACACACGACTTCCTGGACAACGATTCCATGCGCACCCTACACCGAGAACTAACTTATGTAATGGGCCCACCAGGACTGGGCGAGGAAGCTTGTGTGCGGCATTTGTTGAGGCCAGAAGAGATATAGCGGGTGCCTTTCTTGCTCTTGGCCTATCGTGGATGATCCGGCAGACGTAACGAACGATGAAGACTAAGATACCACGACACCTCCGCTGTAGGTTGAGCGGCTGAGCTCGATCTGGCTTTCGTCTCCAGGCCACAGTCGCTAAAGGTTCTGCATTCGGGCATCTATGTCCATCGTGGGCAGATCGGGTTGTTCCTTCGAGGGATCTAGAGGAGGTACGATGTCGATGATGTTGGCTTCCCGAGATAACTCTCTTTGCTATAACAATCCGAGAGGCTGTAGACTCTAAGGCACAACCCTATAGGTACGGGAAATGAAGCATGCGGAACACAAGTTCTACAGTGTCTTGCACCACCGCTCGTTTGAACCGCCCGAATCTATGGCCTTGCGCGCAAACGGCATCCCACATTCTCACCGATTCAAGTATCATGTCTTCCTCGCTCATCAGCTCCACATGTACCAATTTTGAGCCTAAGGCTGCAAAGCTTAGTCAGCCGTCCTGAACCGAACGTCAAACCAGTTCGCATCTTCCTCTACCTCCTGCAATCGCACGTCAAGCTGGACCTCGAGCTTCTCGACTGTGACATCGAATACAGGCCCGACAGCGAAGGCGACGATTGGTCTCACCATGGGTCTCGAAGAAATGCCTCCGGAGCTCATCGAGCGAATCGCTTTACTTCTTCCCTTGCCCGACATATATTCCATGCGCCTCTCGAGCCGGAATCTGGAGGCCGGGGCCACTCTATCCCACTTCAAGACCCACTTCTTCAAGAAGCGAGTCGAGATCACGCGGCCGGCCCTACGCAAATTTGCAGATGCGGTAGCCACGGGAGGTCTGCCCTGCTTGCTCCGTCATATTACGCTCGTTGCGCCGCGGTACGATCCTGGGTACTTGCAATACGATGCTGACGAGAAAGCCATTCAGATCGCTGGGCTGGAGGCTGTATATCGCGGAGGCGTGCATGGTGCGCAACTCGATCGCATGTTGGCACAAATTGAAGGGCTCGAAAATGACCAAGCCGCACAGCTGGAAATGCGACACCGAGGCCTGGATTTTAGGCTCCTGGGAGAAGCCTTTGGCAGCCTGGCAAGGTATGGAGCTACTCTGTACTCTGTAACGACGGAGGTGGAAGTGCACAGAGGCGATGTGAGCAGACATTACAACCCGCGAGACGAAGGTGACTGCAAGCCTGCTGTTACGACAGCAGCGTATCTCTCTCGCCTCGTATTCCGTGTACTTGGCAGCCAGGAAGTTCCAATCCAGGCGCTTCATCTATTCGATACCGAGGCAAGGCAGAGATGTTGCTTACCGGTGGACGCGTTGCAAGATGTTGACTTCAGCCCTCCAGGCGCAGCATTACAAACTCTAAGCAGCCTCTCGCTGGACCTCTCACACAAGCTCATAAATGAGTACGTGGGTCCAGGTTCCCAACGCGAGGAGCTCCTGGCCGAAAGCCAAGACGCAAATAACTTCACCGGTCTAGTGCGCCTACTGGAATGTTGTGAGAGTCTAACTTCACTCGAATTATCATGCGTGTCAGTGGGATGGACGACGATTGCCATCAGCGATGCGCAAGATGCCAGCATTCTGCACGCAGTGAATCAGGTCAAACTGTCAAACCTGACCAGCCTCAAATTGCAAGGCTTCCACCCCGCCCAGGACCAAATGCTCGGCCTTCTACGGTCCCGTCGATCACTTCAGCATCTTTCGCTGCGTAACTTCTGTATCCTGCAGGGTAGGCTGCAGCCAATCCTGGACTACTGTATGAAAGAGACGCAAATCACGTCCATGCACCTCGACAGCATCTTCGAGCCGTCGTCTGTGCTCTTCGAAGCATCCTGGGCTACATGTACGAAGGGAGGCAAGGAAGCACGGTGGCGGCGCGATGCTACCGCTATTCAGATTCAGCGCAGCCCGTGCAAAGAGCGCAACTTGGAGAGTTGTGCGCCGGAAACAGGATATGCAAATTCGATTTGAACCGTCGGGCCTTGGGGCCTCGCTTTACGTGAGAGTTACTCGAGGCCCGCAGAGAGGTGGTAGGTTCGTTGATATGAGACCAAATTCAATACGACGAAGGCGAACATCCCTGGACTCTCGGTATGCCGGGCGTCTCCATGTCTCGGCGGAGCTGTTTTCACGTACAGTCGAGTGCATAAGTGCGCATGCTTGAATGTGGTCATGCTCGGATCACCTGCTACTGAGGGGCCTGGACTGGGTGAATAGTGTCCATTCACTCTCTGTCCCCACTTGACTGACATGTGATTGGCCTGAGATCACATGCTCCTAGGACGTGGTGATTTTCGTGGAACGAAAAGTCAGTACGAACGACACTACTTAAGCTTCTTCTTGCTCCAACGATCAGAGATTCGCTTCTCTTTTTACCTTCCACCATCACTTCACTTTGACACTGCCCATCCTACTCGTCCTCCACCTTCGGTACACCACAACCCAACAGCCCGGCGCATTTCCCGTCACGACTTTCACCATGTCTCTTGAAGAGCTGGCGCCTGAGATCATCGAGGACATCGTCCAGCTGCTTTCTGTCACCGATGCGGGCTCTCTTTGCCTTTCGAGTCGAACTCTTGAGACCAAAGCGACTCAGAGCCACTTCAAAGCCAGGTTTCGAGCAAAGACCGTCGAGATGAATGAGACTGGCCTGCGTCGCTTCGTGGAGGCGATGGTTCGGCGGTTTGTCGCTGCTACTTCAAGACCTCACACTTGCCGCACCAGTCTACAACGTGAACACCCTTTGTGACGAATATGATGACAGGGAAGTGTACTCATTCGGGCCGAGCACTTCTTACAAGAGTGATGGCACGCTGGAGCAAGTCGCCGAGAAGCTGACTCGGACGGTCCTGAAGATTATGGAAGCGGACATGGAAGATCTGGACAAGCAAGGCGGGGAGCTGCGGGAATTCCAGGAGGCGAACGTGGACGTCTATTTGCTTGGAGCCGCGTTCTCTCATCTCGACAAGAACAGCATTATTCTGAACTCCCTTCTGGCAGAGGTCATTCTGTACTCAGAGGATAGCAGCTCTCACATGATGCCCCTTTGGGGGATTTCCGACGATGTCACCTGGGGCGCAGCCAGCAATCTTAGAAAGACGGTTCTTACTTCGCTCAACATGAGCGACTTCCACGTCAAGATACTCAATTTGTTCAACAGCGGCCGAGTGGTCGGTTGCAGCCTCGCGATCAACGCGCTAAGCAGGGTCAACCTCAGTAATGCGCATTCGGCTTTGCAGAGACTCGAATGTCTCTCCCTCAGCATCTCCGAAGAATACGATGCCACAGCTGGAGGGGTCGATCCCGCTTACTTCAAAGGCTTTGCCGAATTGTTGCGGAGCTGCTCAAACTTCAAAGAACTTGATCTTGCCGACTACTGCTTGGCGATGTACAAACACGAGCAAAGGCAGGACGTGTATCTGTTGCAATCGAAGGGCATCGTTCGAGCTTTGAACGAGCCGCATTACCCGAGCTACAGACTCTCACACTCCGAGGCTTTTCTTGTCACCGAGGAGCAGCTTCAGAGCATCATCCAGCGTCGTCCTGAACTCCAGCGCCTTTCTCTTCATGCGATCCACCTCCAAGGCGGCAAGTTCCAGCCAGTCCTGGACTATTTTGGAGAATCGCTTTGGTGAGATTTACGATGAGATGGTTGCAAGCCTCCGAGGTACGTCGAACGATGTGCTTTGCAATTGCGTGCGCTAACAATATTTCAGCTGCTTCCAGTGCCGCCATGATGAATATGGACACCTTCATCAACTACGTCTTCTCCGGCCGGAACTTCATCATCGAAGCCGCTACCCAGCACATTACAGAGATGGAGGAGGGTCTGGCGTGAGTGACGTTCATTCCATTCCAATGTGCACCAGTGCTAACAGGCAAACAGAGAGGTCATGAACAAGACAAAGGACCCTTCGTCCACTTCCTTCATCACCACTGCGATGCTACCAATCTACCACAAGGCGTCCCAGATCAAGCGTAAGCCTGCAACTATTCCGCATAACATCACTCAAACTGACATCAGCCGTGTTCACAGCGACCACCAAGGATGCGGCCGGGGTCGTCACCAAGCATCCCAAGCCACCCGATGGCTTTCCCAACGAGCGCAAGTTGGTGTTCCGCCAGGATGTGACTCGAAACAATGGCGTCTGGGGTGCCGTCACGACCGGTGTCAAGACCGATCTGACTGCACTCCTCTCGAGCGCACAGACTGAGTTGGAAATCAAGGTCGGCACTACCTTTGACGACCTTCGGAATACGCTGAAGGGACCCACCGACAGGCCGCTCGATCCCACTGTGGATGAATTGTCTCTCATCGCCATCATGAAGGAGCGTGTTGCTCGGGCCGAGACCCGGCTCGAGGTTATGACGAGGCTGTTGGATCAGCTTCGCGTGAACTTCTCTTGAACGGGAACGAGGGGAGATGGAGGGATGTGAAGAGCTTTGCTTGTTTCTTTTTTGGATTCAAAGACCATGCCCCTTGAGGGCGAATGGCACCATGTCGCGATTTGTTTCCAAAACAAACCATGCCGGCGGCACCCTTCGGGGAGGTCGCCTGGCGAATGGCATCACCTTGCGATTTGTTTCATGCCAGCGGCACCCTTCGGGGAAGAAGCCATACCAGATACCCTGGTGAATGGTCCCAGGCAACATCATACGGCGAGCATACCACATCATAGCATTCTAGCATACTCATAGCAATGGCAAAACCATTCGTTGTGATCCACCTGTCCCCATCCATCTACACCGTAAAGACTGACTGACTGCAGACCGGGAGGAAGCACTTCAAAGGCATCGTCGGCCTTTAGCGAAACGGCATGGCAGCACTCCAGCGCTTTGCATAGCAGCTCAAGGTGTTGGCCGCACTTGAAGCCATCGCTGACCACTATACTGACTGAACCGCTGACATTGGGGACAGCGCTGGACAGCGCCATCCGTGGAATCTCCAAGACGCATGATAGCAAGCGAGCTACCAACAAACATAGCAACCTCAGCACTGTTTCACCTCACTACTAGATCGCCACATTCCAAGGCATTGCATCCGGGTCAAGCGCCTTCCACACGAACGGCATACCCTGACTCAACCCATCCGCTCCGAATGTCCTCTCCTCGATGACCTTACTCCTCGCACGCATCGCATCCATGAAGACCTCATTCGCCTTCTTTGTAGTTGGATGACTCCTCGCCAACAACTCCTCACTATCAAACATATGCACCAGCGTTCGATTTGTTCCCACAAGCTTCGGTCTCGCGAAGTCAGAAACCAAGGCAAGGGTCAAGAGCGCTTGATCGACCCCTGGAAGCCAGGGTACTACATCCGTCACGCCTTTCGTTTCCGGCGGGGGTTTGTAGAGCGCTATTGGATGGAAAGGAAGAACCGCGGAGCCTTCTAGAAGTTGAAAGAGGTTGACGACGTGGTGGGAAACGGAGATGGTCTGGCCGAGGTGAGCCAACAAGTCGGCGAGGTCGGATGGCGTGCGAAGCGTCATGTTGGTGGGGAAGTCGATGGCTTGTGCTGCCACTGCCTCGACGAGCCATCCTTGCAGTTCGACGTCGTTGGCGATGGCGTCGGGCGAGTCGTAGTAGGAATCGACGTATGCGCCGGTGAAAGATCGTATAGCCTCGTAGATAGGCTTGGCATCTTCGTAGTAAGGGAAGTGCTTCAATTCTGGACCAGCGCGGGAGTCTATCAATCCTCGGCGTTGGAGGTTTGTGTAGAAGTAATTCGCCTGAACTGCACCGGCGTAGCCGTTGAAGTATGACACGTTGGCGAAGGTCGTTGCGGCGTCTCCGGAGAGACCAAAGTATTTGTCTACGGCCGCGCCAGGATTGGTCAGAAGGGAGGCACCGACTGGACGGAAGCCGAATGATCCGTATGAAACTGTATTCGGGGTTAGACAGGATGAGAAATTCATCAGCCGAGCAACTCACATCTTTCGAGAAGACCTGATAAAGGATGCTGTTCGCTCAACGATCGCTCTGCAGCTAGACCAACAGCCTCAATGACGTAATGCGTTCTTGCGAAATGATCCCACTGACCCATGAAGAAGTCGTTGACGTTAAACATCATCTTTGCCAGCAGCCAGTCATTAGGCGCATCAGCAGGCGTGTAGACTAGGTTTTTGCCGATGTTTGTCCTGATGGCAAGAGGAAGGAAGTTGCCGCTGACCGGAGAGATGTAGAACAGAGCATCGCAATTCGCAGAGTATTGTGACTTCCGTGGCAGAGCAGACTGGTTCCGGTGATCGACGTAGAACATGCGACCAGACTGTAAGAGTGTATTGGCCGTTTGGCCTGCAAGTGTCGTGGCAACATTGGCGGGAACATCGAACGGCATTGACTCAGACGGACTGAGTCTCCGCACCGCCCAAGGGTTGAGCGACAGTCGCTCCATTGCGAACAGCAAATCTTGCGTGTAGTTGGTGAGCAAACCCAAAGCAGGTCCTTTACCACCCGTACTCTGCTCCCATTCGTGGTCGTACAACTCGGTGTAGTCTTCGAGTGTGGTGAGGTTCTTGTACTGTAATTCTCGAGGTCAACCAAATATTCCCAGACTCCTGCCACGGCATACCAACCTGGGCTTTGGTTGTATTGGCCTTCGCATAATCTTTAGACTCGAATTCTTCCTGGCTTGTGAGTTCTTCCATGAGGATGGCTATGTCAGCCTTGGATCTGGCATCGCCCAGTGATCCAGTGGGGCTGTAGGGGCCGGCGCCCACTGCTGGACCGTACTGAAACCCGTCTCGCCGACTCCGGATTTCCGCTGCTCGTGTTGTCGAATTGTTGTCATTGTCTGGAAGTGAGTACGATAAAAGTGCGGGAGTGCTATTGCTAGCATATTGAATCGGTGGAGCGGATGGCAGGGCTGTGACAGTCGAGAGAAGCGATATGAAAGTCGGAACCAACCACAGGCCAAACCTGAAGGATGCCATCATCGGGAGCACGAGAGCAATGCGGATTTCAAGAACGGAGGGGGCGGTCGGCTTGATATGAGATCGCGGATCGAAACGTCATGCATGGCCTGCGCCTCCGTTAGATCGGTTCGCCGAGTCCTTAGTGCATGACAACATTCAGCATGGCGCTGCATCAATATACAGGACACAACGTGTTCGGGGAGGGACCGAGAAGCGAACAACTTTCTGAGAACCAGGCTTCCCCAGAGGACACGTTATGTACAGGGCGCGCGAGTATTCTCAGGCCTCAAGTGGTTCGCCTGATGTCACGCGATCAACGTTCCGATGAAATGCATCGTGCGTGTAAGGCCTGGTTGTCGATTGAGCGATTTTGCGAGGCAAATCCCGGTACTTGGTGTTCGAGCGATCTCTGAAGACCTAGATAACTTGGGCCTCAGAATGGCTAGTCCGGGATAGTGACGCCGGAGCAAAGTCAGTCCAGGATGCAGACGCCAGAGCAAGTTGCGACGTGTGCCTGTGTGCTTCGTAATGGGCAATCAGGATCAGCGATGAGAGAAACTCGAACCAATTTTCAATGGCGTTGCGTGTCCAGAGTCGACTTTCCGCATGGTGTTGTCTCCAGCTTTGGTATGCCAGACTGAAGTCCGCAGATCTTGTATCCAGCAAGCCGACATCCGCCCGACACCGGGCGAGGGACGTCTTGGACCCGGATCCCAGATCCTTCGATGGCTGTTGGTAGGGTAGTGGTGCAGGCAATGTGAAGTCTTGCAGGGGACTCGAACCCATGGATCGCAGGTGGAAAGATGATCGTAGCCGGGAAATTTCTAGTGCTTGATGGGAAGATGAATCTACCATTCTTGCATATCGACCCTCTTCTCCGGTCAACATTGTGCAGTTCATGAGCACTGGTGAGTCGCTGTGAGTCCTCTCTCTGTGCTGTACTGGGCTGTGCTGTTCCGCGGAGGTGTCCCAGATCCCTGACACGGAATCACAGTCGCCAGGCCTTGACCATGTCGATTGAAGCGAGTGAGGCTGAACGAGTGAACGACTGGGTGCTGTGCCTGTCTACCCCAGACGATGAACGAAGAAACGACGTCGAAAAAGACGGGGCTTCAACGAGGATGACTCAGCAAACATTGAATGCCTTAGTTCTTAGGCCAAACAATTCAAAAACAAGTCTGTCCCTCCAATGGTAACGTCTTTGCAATCATCTCAATCATTTCGAGCATCTCTGTGCCACCGATCACGCCTGCAATGGCTACTTATGTTAAAGGACGCAATGGCTATGAGGTCTGCACTTCGGTGATGATTGGACCAAGAAGAATTTCCGACAGAGAGAACGGCGCCGCACGTGAATGAGTTTTCTATCATAGCTGGAGATTGCTCCTCACTTTCGCCCTGGTTCCAGCGATCCCGGCACCGTTCACTGCTCTCTTGATTCAAGCAACGACTTCTCAAGAGGAGACGCTTCAAAAGATCGCCTCCCGGAAGGCGACTCCCCAAGAGCCGACTCGGACTCCGTCGAGGCTCAGCCATTGTAGAAACAGGCGTGGCATGTCGGCAGAAGACCACCGCAGTAGCTCAAGCTGCATCGGTAACGCGGGCAACAGGAGCTTCCAATTACGTGTCCATTACGATCTGTGTGTAGGGTGCATTGGTCTGGAAAGATATCAGCAAAAGAGCTGGAATGTCTGGGAACAGAAAGGTGACCGGACCATGAGTTCCAGCTCTGGAGATTGCTCCGCACTGTATCCTTGGTTCGAGAGGCGACTTCTCGAGGACCGACGTCCCGACAGCATGGTCGGCAGGCAGGGCGGTGACCAGAGCCGTGCCGAGTGAAAGCCCGGTGAGAAGGGTGAAGACCTGCATAGTGTGCGGCGGAGGGGAGTCGGTTTGCTGTTGAATTGTGCTGCAGGACTCGTCGAAAGATGTGTTTGTGAGTGCAGATGGAGACTGTTCAAAGATGTGGACGTGTATGGAGGCAAGCGAGATGGATGCAGATTGTCCAGCGGTCTTATAACCTTCCTGCTTACTTCCTCGAGCCGAGTCCCCTCATCTGTCAGGACATCGAAATCACGCAGATTCCGGGGCGCTTATAAGCTACTGTACAATCAAGTCGCATAGCCGGTGTTGATCCGGTGGTTACTAGCCGCTCTTGGTCACTGTTGCATGGGCATCGCTATGGGTTAGGTGTTGCTCGTGCAAAGTAATAACAAGGGAGATACGAGGTACGGGGTGGCCGTCCGCACGCCATTTCAACGCTTGCAGGGCTTCCAGTAGGCTCTAAACCCGCATATCAAGGGCGCCTTGAATGGGGCATGGCTCAAGTGGGTCACCATCGCACTGGTGAGATGATTGTATATCAAGTTTGTGAAAGCGAGGCGACGAAAAGCTGGGGCGAACGGGCAAGGTACAAGGAAGCTGTGAAAGCAATATCCACGGCGTACAGGGAAGCCCAAGGCTGATGCCCACGGTCGGATGTTCATCGACCGGGGAAAAATAAATTCACTGCGACGCCTTCACTCCACGAGCGCAACTAGCAAGGAGGCACCCTGAGCCTGCCACTCTTGTCACCAGTCTCGTATGCACGGGCGAGTCCCCGAGACTAATACCTGTCGTGCGGCGTGCAAGCGAACCGCGGTATGCTTCGGTCCAAGGATCGTACGTTCCAACTGGCCATTGACATCTAGCACCGGCCTGAGTTCAGCTGGGACTGACTCTGATGGTGGTCGCGGGATTCTTGTATGCGGTCGCATTTCTTCGACACTCGTATGGCACATTGGACGGCCGTGAACGAATGGAAGTCCTTGCAAAACCAATGTTGATACTCACTTTTGCGAATCGAGACCGAGTTGTGCTGAACACGGAATTACGAGCATTCATCCATTTAGTAAGGGACAAAGGAAGCCAGCCAGCCCAAAGCGGTTAGCTCCATGCCAAGGACTTTGTATATACCTTCGCATCTACCGCCCTACCTTAGATAGACATTAACATGCACACCCCATCCTTTATTTACTAGTAGACGATATAAGACTTCCTCTATGCCTCTACTCTATCGCCTAGCGATACTATAGTAATTACGACATTATAAGATAGACTATATAGTAGTACGAGCTATACTAGTCCTAATATAGTTAATAGCGTATAGAATAGATAATATCCGACTACCGACTATCTACGAGAATACCGGCCTATATACTATAGACAAATACTACGACCTTATAACCTATTTATAATAGAAAGACGAGTACCTACTAGCTACTACCTTAGTTCTAACTATCGTAGTATACGAGTCTTAGCTAACTAAGAGTATACTATTATTAGAGTCCGATCCTACTATACTAACCGGATCGCCGTCTTAAGTACTAACTTATACCGCTATACTATTAACCGC